>PVHX01015561.1:15492-46342 GCA_004024805.1 Geosciurus inauris
TGGGTACTGGAGATTGAACTCAGGGGCACTCGACCACTGAGCCACATCCCCAGCCCTGTTTTGTGTTTTATGTAGAGACAGGGTCTCACTGAGTTGCTTAGCGCCTTGCCATAGCTGAGGCTGGCTTTGAACTCGCGATTCTCCTGTCTCAGCCTCCCTAAGTGCTGGGATTACAAGCGTGAGCCACCACACCCGGCTCAAAGTTTTTTCAATAAGCTAGAAATATAGATTTTTTTTTTTTTCTTCTGGTATTAGAAATTGAACATAGGGCCTCACACATGCTAAGCAATTATTGAGCTACACCCTAGACCTTTTAGTTTTATTCTGGGACAGCCTCTTGCTGAATTGCATAGGGTGGCCCCTAACTTGTGATCCTCTTGCCTCAGCCCCCTGAGTAGCTGGGATTACAGGCATGTACCACTGCACCCAGCTCTAAATTTCTTAACTAATTAATTTATCAATCACTAAGCCGCATCCCTAGTCCTGTTTATTTTTTGAGACAGAGTCTTGCTAAGTCTTTAGGGCCTTGCTAAATTGCTGAGGCTGGCATTGAATGTGTGATCCTCTGTTTCAGTCTCCTGAGCCACTGGGATTACAGGCGTGCATCACCATGTCCAGCCTCTAAATTTTTTAAAAAGTGAAGTTTCCTATGCACGCGTGGCGGTGCACACTTGTAATCCCAGCACTTAGGGAGGCTAAAACAGAAGAACCTTGAGTTCAAAGCCATCCTCAGCAACGGTGAGGCGCTAAGCAACTCAGACCCTGTCTCTATGTAAAACACAAAATAGGACTGGGGATGTGGCTTAGTGGTCGAGTTCCCCTGAGTTCAACTCTGTTTCTTTTTTTTTGGTACCGGGTACTGAACTCAGAGGAACTCGACCTGGGCCACATTTTGTGTTTTCCATAGAGACAGGATCTCACTGAGTTGCTTAGCACCTCGCCATTGCTGAGGCTGGCTTTGAACTCCTGATTCTCCTGTTTTAGCCTCCCTAAGTGCTGGGATTACAGGCATGCACCACTTGAGCCCTGCGTTTCCTGATTCTTTAAATGTTGGCAACTAATTAATTAAACTATTTTTTGGGTCAGAGCATGGGTGGTCGCTGCCAGTGTACAAAGGCTTTGACAAGCGTGTACTGCGTAGCTTCTGTGTCCCTCATTCAGGTTATATTGGTTAATTGATTTGGTCTTGCCTCCTCCCTCTGTCACTCTCCTGTGTTCTGTGGTGTGAATTCTGGTAATGTGGCCCATAATCCACTTTTCCCACCCTTTTTTCATCTTTTTTTTTAGTCGTGGTTGGGCACAATACCTTTATTTTATTTATTTATTTTTTTGCAGTGCTGAAGAGCAAACCCAGGGCCTCACACATGCTTGGTAAGTGCTCTACCGCTGAGCCACATCCTCGCTCTCTAGTTCTTAAAATCTGGCTTTAATATTCAAGTGCCTGCTCAATACCCAAGAGCCCATCAATGTGGCCTCTACCCACCAACCTCCTCACTTTCCTTCTCATGGCTTTGGGACACACTTGGCAGTTTGCCGCTCCCAAACAAAATAAGACCCATAGGGCTGGGGAGGTGGCTTAATGGTGGAAATCATGCCTAGGGTACATGAGGCCCTGTATTCAACCCTCCCATTACCACACATAAACACACAAAAATACCTGTGATTTCTACTCCTTTTTGGGGGGGGGCAGTACTGGGGATTTGAACCCAGGTTCTTTCTTTCTTTCTTTTTTTTTTTTTTAATATTTTTTTAGTTGTAGATGGACACAATGTCTTTATTTTATTGCTTTGTACGTGGTGCTGAGGATCGAACTCAGGGCCTCACGCATGCGAGGCAAGCACTCTACCGCTGAGCTACAATCCCAGCACCCCCAGGGTCTTTCTTATGCATGCTAAGCAAGTGCTCTACCACTGAGATATATCCCCAACTGTCCATTTTTTTTGCTTGCTGTGGTTTTGCTGTGCTTAACTAAACTCACAGCTATATGCACCTTCTTATCTCATTTTTTTTCCAAGTTTTTTTTTTTTGGTAAAATACAATAACATAAAATTTACTTTTCTTTTCTTTTTTTTTTTTTTTTTGGTACTGGGGATTGAACTCGAGGGCACTCGACCACTGAGCCACATCCCCAGCCCTATTTTGTGTTTTATGTAGAGACAGGGTCTCTGAGTTGCTTAGCACCTCACAGTTGCTGAAGCTGTCTTTGAATTTGCGTTTCTCTTGTCTCAGCCTCCCAAAATGCTGGGATTACAGGTGTGTGCCACTGCACCCAGCTAAAATTTACTATCTTAACTATTTTAAGCGTCTAGTTTAGTAGCATTAAGTATATTCATACTGTGCAACCATCACCACTACCCATCTCCAGAGCACTTTTTATATTGCAAAACTGAAATCTATCCATTAAACACTTTCCACTTCTCCCTCCACCCCTGCAACCACCATTCTACTTTCTGTCTCTATGATTTCAATTCTCTAAATCAAAATATGTCTAAATATGAGTGGAACCATACAGTATTTATCTTTTTGTGGCTAGTTTATTTCACTTATCATAATATCCTCAAGGTTCATCTGTGTTGTAGTATATATCAAAATTCCCTTCCTTTTTTCAGGCTAAATAATATTCCATTGTGGGGCTGGGATTGTAGCTCAGTGGTAGAGCGCTTGCCTCGCATGCGTGAGGCCCTGGGTTTGATCCTCAGCACCACATACAAAGTAATAAAATAAAGACATTGTGTCCATCTATAACTAAAAAAAAAAATTAAAAAAAAATATTCCATTGTATATGCTGTATGTATTCCATTTTGCTTATCCATTCATGTCTATAGACACTTATTTTGCTTTCATATTTTAACTATTCTGAGTAATGCTGTTATGAACATGAGTGTATAAATATCTCTTCAAGACCTTTGCTCATCTATTTAATACTCCCTCCATGAAGCCATTTCTCAACCTTCTTAATCTCCATGGCTTTACTAGCCTCTGCTTCTTTTCAACAGCTATTTATTGGACACTTAGTATCCACCAGCAGGGCCTGGAATTGGGAATACAGAGGTAAAGAAGACCCAGTCCAGGCTTTGAGGAGTCTCACCCAGATGATAGTAGACACACCAATGTGGCTCATCTGTATGCAGCTTGAGCGAGTGGAGAGGGCAGCAATGAACTTTCACTGGAGAAGCAGGGAAAGCTTTCTGAGCTGGGTCATATATAAAGTGGGAACTTTCTAGGGGCAAAGGGGCTTTTGAGATAAAGGCAACTGGTTGTGCAAAACATAAGGAGTGTCATTTGAGAGGGGATGAAGCAGAGGAAGTGATAAGGAGTGGTTTGAGAACCAAATCACCACAGCATTTGCATCTGTGCTGCCTGCATTCCAGAGTGTAAGCTCCGGGGGAGCGAGGCTGTGTCTTGGCCTCCATTGCTTCACACCTGCCACCTGCCTGAGACTGACCTTCCCTTAAACTCTTGCAGGAAGAGACCACACTGGCCAGTAGTGGTGAGAGCGCCCCCTTGTGGCCTCTGCAAAGCTCCTACCTCCTCCAGCCATTATCCCAGCAACTGTTACTAGGGATGGCACTAGCATCACCCCACTTGATCTCTATCGCTCTCTGAGAGTATGTTCACTTCAGGCCAGCAAACACTTATTAAGTACTTACTCTGTGTTGATCGTTGGGCATTCTAGACATTGGGTTAGTGTTTGAGTCATTAATCACCCTGCTTATAGAGAACCAACAATAATGGGGGTCCAAGGGAAGGATTGAGTCTATTTTGAATCTCAAAGGATGGACAACTGCCTGGAAAAGTATGGGGTTAGGAGGAGAAATACAGTGGCCATGAAAAGGAACAAAGAGAAGCCGGGCGCGGTGGCTCAAGCCTGTAATCCCAGCACTTAGGGAGGCTGAGACAGGAGAATCGCAAGTTCAAAGCCAGCCTCAGCAATGGCTTAGGCGCTAAGCAACTCACTGAGACCCTGTCTCTACACAAAACACAAAACACAAAATAGGGCTGGGGATGTGGCTCAGTGGTCAAGTGCCCCTGGGTTCAATCTCCAGTACCAAAAAAAAAAAGAAAAGGAACAAAGAGAATGAGCCCCACCCCTGCCATCTACTCAACATTCACTGAATTACTACCATTAACTGAGGTCACAGAGGCTACATGAGGTGCTGGAGACCCAGAGATGACTAAGATGCCATCTGTGGCTCTGGAAGATCACGATCAGCAGGAAGACAGATAGGTAAACAAAACAAGAGGTGCCCTGTGCTCAGGGTCCTGTTGGCAGATACAGGGCTGTGGAGCAAAGAGTACCAGCCAGCAGCACCAGAGCAGTGGTGGGAAGTTTTGAGCTTAGGCTGGGATGATGATAAAGGGGAGGTGGTCTCAGTGGACAGAACAGGTACAGTCAGAGGCATTACCATCAAAAGGTGGCTCACATGGTGTGCAGGAAGGTTCTGCTTCCTGGACTGGCTGATTCTTCAGAGATGTGCACAATGATGGAAATTCAATCTGTACACCCAGGACTTCACATACATAGGTTCATGTCAGTGCCACTTCAGTTGCTTACAGGTAGCCCCCAACCTCTCTTGGAAGACTATGCTCTGAGAATATTGTTTGGGTTTGGATCCAGTCCTCCCACACCAACTCCAGGACCTCGGAACTAACCTTCACTGTCAGCTTCCTTGCCTGTAAAATGGGGGTAATAGCACCTTCACCACAGGGTTGTGCTGAACTGCGTATGAAATGTAAAGCACTTGAGCAGCACTTCCCACTTGCTTACTTCAACAATGCCGAATTTGTAACGATGGTCAGTGCCTGGCATATAGGAGCTCAACGATTTGTTGAACAAATGAATTAATTGAAAGTGACTTTTCCCCCCTCCCCCACTAGGAGATGGTTTGAGCAAAAGGAGGAGTGGATTGGCATGTGGTACCTCAACTAATGGCTCCTAGGCAGCACAGAACCTGGCAAGGGCTGCATTGGCTTCTCTGGGTGGACAGGGAGGCAGACCTAAGTCTCATCAGGTGGAGGGAAGGATCAGGGTTCAAGCTTGTGCGACCCCTCTCCCAACCCCCGAATACCCAGGGGGTTAAGACTTGCCCCAGCTACTGAGCAGGCCCAGTGAGAAGCTCCACCAGAAACCATACTACACAGCAGGGCCTTGGCCTCCAGGTGCCCCCTACTAGTATGGCCCTCACCCCTCCCCTCTGGTGGTCAAATTTGGCACTTCTCTCCTCCCTGGGGCCAAAGCAGTTTCGGGAGAGGTGGGAAAACCTGCTAAACAGGATGGCCAAAGTCTGAACCGGTTGGACTGGACAGTCACATTTCCCCCTAGCAATCTTGTCCCTCTCTAGCCCACAGAACAGAGGCAGAAACCCCACAAAATAAACAATTTTATTTTAAAATTTTAGTTTTTGAGATACTGGGGATTGAATCCAGGGCCTCACATACGCTAGGCAAGCACTCCCCCACTGAGGTATACCCCAGCCCCACAAACCATATTATTACACTGTGAGTGAATCGGATTTATGGGAAATTGAGGAGGGTTGGTGGTATGATGTCACAGAGCCCTGGGGTTAGGGACTGGGGATTCAGGGGCTGGTCAAGGGCAGAGCTCAACCTCAGGGGAAAAGGAAGTAAAAAGGCAAGGGAAGACATACTTTCCACTTCTCTTCACCCCCAGCCTAGGGCATTAAATAAACAAAAGCTTGCCCCCCACCCCAACACTGGGGATGGAACCCAGGGCTTTGTGCATGCTAAGCATTAAGCACACACTCTAGCACTGAGCTGTGCCCTTAACCCCCCAAAGCAATACTTTACAGCACTAACTACATAGAGAAGTCCTTCCTTCCAGCTCTGGACTGTGTAGTGTGGAAGGGCAGCTGTGGAAGACACTGGGGCCTCCAGCTTTTGACACCACCCCAGGCTCCTTCCCAGTGCCACAGGGTGGGAGCAGGCAGCTTCAACCAGGACCCAAAACTCCAACTTCCTCCAAACCCCTAGGCAGTCAGATCCTTCTATATACAGTACTCCTGGTTCGAGGATTTTTTGCTTCTCTCAGACCCTTGTGTTTTCTCAGAAACAACTAGCCTGAGCCGAGTTGAGACTTCCAAGACAGCTAAATCCCTGGCTTCAGAGGCAGAATGTGCCTGGGAACCAGGGAGGAGGAGTCTGGTCCCAAAGTTTTCCCAGTCCAGGCCTCTGCCTTGGTAAGTAGGAGCAGGGCTTGGTGAAAGATGGCAAGAGCCCCAGGCTCAGAGGGGTCGAGTGGTGTGATTATAGACCAGGTGCTCTGTGTCTTCAGTGGTGGAGACAGTGGAGCTGGCAGGGGTGGGTGGTGGGTGGTGGCGGTGGTGATGTCCATGGAAGCTCCTTCTCTGGTTCTTAAAGAACCAATAACCCAGGATGGCTATCACCATGATGATGCAGGTGACCAGGAGTACAGCAACAGCCACCTCCACAGAGCCTGGAGAAGAAGGGGCAGAACAAGGGGCTCCCAAGCCTTGCCTGGCTATGACGACTTCCCCACTCTACCAAGGGAGCCAAGCCAAATAGATGCCAGGTGTGGAAACACATGGGTACCCAACTCACACCTCCAGCATATAAGCAGTTGAATGGCAGCATCTGGCAGCTCAGAGAGGTTCCAACAGGTCTTAGGTCTGGGCTCCAAGTTATTCTACTTATAGGAAGCTTGGGAAAAGACCTGAGACTCTGATAACAGACATCTCCCACACTCTGTTTCCCTCGCTTGCCGATGACAGGCCTCACTATTTAATTGAAGGACTGTCTCTACAGGTAACCTTAGGATCCTTTTCAACATGGTTTAGGAGTCCACAGCAAATCCTGTGGAGTTGATCCCTTGAGCTGATATCTATGCATCCACCTTGGCATCAGGACAGACCAGGGCTTACCTACACTGGAGATGGAGCTATCCCGTCGCAGACCAAACACATCTTTCTCTGCAACATGATGGGGGAGAGAGACTGGTTAGTATTAAGGGCCCTGAGACTTAGCTCCCAGTGCCCCAGCCCCTCTCTGCCATCCTCTCATGGCTTGATGGAGGAGTGACCTGCCCAGGCCTTGGGACAGAGCTAAGTCTCTTCTGCTGCATCCCAACCCAGAAATCCCCACCAGCCCCCTCACTGGAGATGCCGTGACAGGACTCGAGACACTGCTGCTCTTCCTCAAAGTTGTTCTTGTTGCCATAACAACCACCATAGGTGAACCGGGCACAGCGTTCACTGAAAGGGTTGTAGTACCAGCGTGGGATGTTCTTCTGGCAGAGTCCTGTATCTGGCAGGTCTACACAGTGCCCTGGGGGGTAGGGAGCAGGTAAACCAGCAAGTGAGCACACAGAGAACCCCTGTCACCACCCACAGGATCCATGTGGCTGTTGCCCACCATCTCCTTCCTGCCCCATGGGGAGAGCAACTGTGGCTCAGTGAGGGTCTGGGAGCCCCAGAAACATCTGGCTTATCTGCAGTTTTGCCAGAGGCAAGGAAGACAAATCTTGGACAATAAGCTTTGGCATAATGGGAAACTACATGGATTTATAGTTATTTTTCAATCTTCTGTCACTGGGTAGTTTGCATTTTAACAAAGAACATGGGTCTCAAAGAAGATTGTTCTCAGAGTCTGAGCCTTGGCAAGCAATGATGTCCAGCTAAAATTCACTAACATTGTTTATTATATTTATTTTTATCATTATTTTAAACTTGCAGCAAATTATAGTTGCTTTCCATTTATGTGAAATTCCTTTTTAATACATTGAGTTAAAAAGAGTAACTCATGCCAGGCATGGTGGCTCACGCCTGTAATCCCAGCACTTAGGGGGGCTGAGACAGGAGAACCGCGAATTCAAAGCCAGCCTCAGCAATGGCAAGGCGCTAAGCAACTCAGTGAGACCCTGTCTCTACATAAAACACAAAATAGGGCTGGGGACGTGGCTTAGTGGTTGAGTACCCAAGTTCAAGCCCCAGTACCAAAAAAAAAAAAAAAAGTAATTCATTAAGTGATCTACATTGGGCATGGCTAAAGTTATAAAGCTGTTCAGACAATAAGTGATAAGTGATGTGTGGGAAGCATAGAGTCACAGAAGAGGACCCAGGAGCCAGCCAGAGAATTGGCTGATCAACAGGAGAAAACCCCCCACCCCGCAAGGGCTTCATGCCCTTAATCTGGCACACACAGCAGGTCCCTTGTGCACTGCAAGGTGGAATGAGGATGGCAGTGTCAGCATCTGCCTTGACTCAGGGGTCCCGGGGAGGATCTCACCTTTGTCACTGAGGAAATGGATACTCTGGAGCTCATCAAAGCCACTGGTGTCTGCAGAGATGAAAGGGCAGAAGCTCAACAAGGGTCTCCCAAGGACACAGGGCAGAGCTGCTGGGACCTTCCCGCCTGCTGCCCACCCCTTTTCTATCCCCCAGGCCTCACATTTTTCACAGGTGGCCTCATCAGAGCCGTCAGGGCAGTCTGGGGTATCATCACACTCCAGGAAGCTGTCGATGCAGCAGCCATCACTGCAGCGGAACTGGGTGGAGTGGCAGCTGCCAGAACATACTGGGTGGGGGCAGGATGGGGTGGAGGTGAAGTCAGGCTCAGGCAAACACCAGGTGTCAAGGGTCTATGGTCTGCCTGGTCTTCTCCAATATAGTATCCTGATGTGTGCCTATTCCCTCTCCACCAATCCCAACTCCTCATACATGTAAACTGGGCAGATCCTGAAAGGAAGATGCTGGGTTGGAAGGGGTGAGATGTTCTGTGGTCCTTCCATACCACAAGAGGAGGAATGGGTTGGGCAAAGTCAGATTGGTCACGGGTATGGAGGCAGAATAAGGGAGAGAGGGAAAGGAATAACACCCACCTGGATGGTGCCTTTTCATTGAGGGACCTGGGGAAGAGAGAACAGAGAAGTCAGAAGACGCATGGTCAGGTCCCAGCAGATATGAAATGATTGCAGGTGGAGAACAGGAGACTCCCACAGCCCACTCCCTGACTGGTAAAGACAGACCACCCACCCTGGGGGAAAAGTCAGTCAAGCCCCAAAGCCGCCTCTGAAAGGCCCACCTTGTACGTCGCGGCAGGCTAGCATACACTCTTCTTCCCGAAGGTAGTTGTTCTTATTGCCCAAACAACCTCCATAAGTGAATCTCTTGCAGATTTGTTCTGTGGGGTCATAGTACCAGCGGGGGAAGGAACCCCGGCAGCGGCCCACCTTGTTAGATGCAAGGCAATAGTCTAGAGGGAGGAGAGCTTGTGAGGGGGCCTATGGGGCCCATCAGCAGAGGGTGGGAGGCTCCAGGTGCCACCTGCCCACCCTTCCCTCACCTTCTGTCTGCTTGGTGGATAGCACAGTGACTGTGACGTTGGCCTTGTTCTCTGGCTGTTCTGAGCCAGTCACTGTCAACTGGAACAGGTAGGTGCCTTCCTTGAGTCCCCACAGCTCCACCTGGTCCGGATTGTTCCTCTACACATAGGACTGGCTATTAGGCTTGGAAGACCCCTTAATGTCCTTGGGCTGCCCCAGGCACTCCCAGCCACATACCCACCTTCTAGGGACCTGGTGCTAAATGCATCCTCACCTTCTCTCCACCCCACCCCACCTGGAGCCACTGGTTAGCCTATGACCCCAGGAAGGGGCCCCTGGGAGCTGCCGGGGGAGAGGGTCAGGGAGTCAGCCCCGTGTCTCACCTCTACCCTGACGTCTGTGTCACCCTGCAGTAGATGCCAATCTGTGTTGTCCACATCCTTCAGCACCAGGGGTTCCTGGGGCTGCACCTTCAAGTCTATGCCCACCCAGGCCCTGGGGATCCCGGACCCTGGGGGAAGGTGAGGTAAGGTCAACTCTCACTGAAAGGACCAGGTGTTTCCTGGGGAGGAAGTGGAGTGATGGCAATATGGGCCACATCTGGATCAACTTGGGACTTAGCAGCCTGTGTGGGACATGGTAAGAGCTAACAAAACCAGTGTCTTGTTCTTTATTCAGGGACATGTCTTTATATCCCGGAGACATTTTTTATGTGGTAAAACACACCTTCTGTTTCTTACTGAACAGCATGTGCTATCTAACCCCATATAGGAAGTGTGTGTGTACTTGGAGGAATGAGCTTGTGCTACAATAAGCAGGTGCTTGTGCTAATTGCTTTAAAGTAACACTTTAAGGTTAAAGTAACACTTTCTTTAAAAGCCAAAAAAGGAAATGTGTAATTAAAATTTATCACTGCTTACTCTGCCAGTCAAGACCATGCAAAAAACCTGTCTGGACAGAGTTCCTGGGAAATAAGGTAGCAGGCCCTGGTGCCGCAGAGTGAGTGGCTATGGGAATGAGGTGTCTGTCAGCTCTGGAGAACTCTACAAGTGGTCCCAGACTCTTCTTTTACTGACAGTCTGTGCCTATGGCTTCCTCCATTTCAGGGTCAAAAGCCAGGGGACAGAGATAAACACAAAGACGAGTCCCACTTATAAAGTGTTAAAAGGTGGCTCCCAAAAGATATGTCCACTGTAAACCCCTGAAACCTACAAATGTGACCTTATTTGAGAAAAGGACCTTTGTAGAAGTACTTGTGTTAAGGATTTCTAGATGAGATCATCCTGGATTAGCTGGTTAGGCCCCAAATCTAATGACAAGTGTCCCTTTTTTTTTTTTTTTTTGGTACCAGGGATGGAACTCAGGGGTACTCGACCACTGAGCCACACCCCCAGCCCTATTTTGTGTTTTATGTAGAGACAGGGTCTCACTGAGTTGCTTAGCGCCTGGCCATTGTTGAGGTTGGCTTTGAACTTGCGATTCTCCTGTCTCAGCCTCTCAAAGTGCTGGGATTACAGGCGTGTGCCACTGCGCCCGGTGACAAGTGTCCTTTTAAGAAACAAAAGAGAGGGCTGGGGCTGTAGCTCAGTGGTAGAGCGCTTGCCTAGCATGTGTGAGGCACTGGGTTCGATCCTCAGCACCACATATAAATAACAAATAAATGAATAAAAAAATTTAAAAAAATCCATCAACAACTAAAACAATATTAAAAAAAAAGAAAGAAAGAAACAAAAGAGAAGACAGAGTGAAAGAAGAGGCCATATCAAGACAAGCAGAGACTGGAGTGAGGCAGTCATAAGCCAAGAGATACATGGAGCCACCAGAAGCTGGAAGAGGCGAGGAAGGATTCTCTGCTAGTCTTCAGAGACAGTATGTTTCTGATGACATCTTTTTTTCTTTTTTAACATTTTTTTTTTGTTTTTACCCTTATTTATATATATATATATATATATATATATATATATATATATATATATATATATATTTATTTATTTATTTATTTATTTTTATGTGGTGCTGAGGATCGAACTCAGTGCCTCACACGTGGTAGGCAAGTGCTCTACCACTGAGCCACAACTCCAGTCCCCACTTCTTGATTTTAGACTTTTAACCTCTAGAACTATGAAGAGAGAAATGTTTTTTTCAAAAATCATTTTACTGTTGTTGTTGTGTTTTTTGTTTTTGTTTTTTTTTGGTACCGGGGGGATTAAACTCAGGGGCACTCAACCACCGAGCCACATCCCCAGCCCTATTTTTGTGTTTTATGTAGAGACAGGGTCTCACCGAGTTGCTTAGCTCCTCACCGTTACTGAGGCTGGCTTTGAACTTGTGATTCTCCTGTCTCAGCCTCCCAAAGTGCTGGGATTATAGGCGTGCACCACTGCGTTGGGCTTGTTATGTATTTTTTATGTGGTGATAGGGACTGAACCCAGGACCTCATGCATTCATGCATACTAAGCAAGTGCTTTACCACTGAGCTACATCCCTAGTCCTGGTTGTTTTAAGCCACTCTGTTTATAGTAATTTGTTACAACAGCCCTAGGAACTGAACACAGTGTCTGGCAGGGTTTACAGTCCAGCTGCTCAGATAAAATCCAACAACATGAAGCAGTATATGTACAATATAAAGCAGAGGACACTGTGAGAAGGGAGAGACCATGACAGGATAGAGAAAGAGGGAAGGCTTTCTGGAGAAGGGAGGAAGGATTTTTTTTTTTTTTTTTGTACTGGGGATTGAACTCAGGGGCACTCGACCACTGAGCCACATCCCCAGCCCTATTTTGTGTTCAATGTAGAAACAGGGTCTCACTGAGTTGCTTAGCACCTCGCCATTGCTGAGGCTGGCTTTGAACTTGCGATTCTCCTGTCTCAGCCTCCCAAAGTGCTGGGATTATAGTCTTGCGCTACCGCACCCATTGGGAGGAAGGATTTTTAAATCTTTTTTTGTTTGGTCATGAGGAAGAATGTGGGGTGTTGCTGATGACAATAGAAAATGAGAAACTGGAGCGAGGAGCTAGGAATTTGCAAGGCTGGTTCAATGGGCAGTATGGAAATCAGCCAGGCTGGCACAAACCTCAAAGAGCTGCAGATGCCAGGCAAGGATGTTTGTATACAGAAGTAACATTCAAATATTAAACAACTGGTGGTATAGGAGGTAGACAGATGTTGTCTGTGAGCGGTGGGGCAAAGTCCTAGAGGCTCTGGCATTACCAGACACTGACCTCTGAGATTCCTGATGGAGGCCCAAGAGTCCAAAGCGAGGGGTGAGGACTCTGCAGGGTGCTCCTGCTCTGGGCAGAATCTGTTCACACATATGTTTGGAAGGGTTCTGTGCAGCAAGGAGGCTGACAGGTGGACAAGGCAGTGGTCAGGGAAAGTTCAATGGAAGAGTCTGAATCACGAAGCAGCCAAGAAAATGGAAAGGAGGATGTGAGAAACTGGTGGGCAGACACTTCAGGCTTCTCACGAAAGGCTCTGGGAACTCGGGAGGAAGAGCCAGGGCACAGGTGAAAGGGAAACCAGATTTAGAGGGAACCTGTGTGTTCAGTCACAGAGAAGCTGAACCTGAAGCAAGAAAGATTCGCCAGAAACAGCAGGCAGTGGGAGATGGGTGTGGGCTCTCCAGAGGCCAGGGCTACAGACAGATCTAGAGGTGTATTTTACCAACAAAGCTGACACTTTGCTGCATATATTGAGTATGTGCTGGCCATCACACTGAGTACCTATCTGCATTACCTATAAGCACTCTATGGCCTGTGGGCCAAATTCATCCCACCATCTGTTATATTTTGAAATGGATAAAGGAAAAAAGTATATAAAATTAAAATTTGTGGGGCTGGGGATGTAGCTCAGTACCAGACTGCTTGCCTAGGTTGTGTGAAACTCTGGGTTTGATTCCCAGCACTGGAAAAAACAACGACGTGTGCCCGTAAGTTGGAGAACAGCCTCGCCCCTGTGCTTACATATTCTATGGCTGCTTTCACACAACAGCAGCAGAGTGGTCTCAACAGAGACCTTATTTCACACAAACCCTAAAATATTTACTATTTAGACTTTCAAAGAAAAAAAGTTTGTTTACTAGTCATAAAATGTTTCTTTCATTCACCTAGAATAATTTCATTATTCCAAGTGAGTTCCATATTTTAGAAAAAGGAAGAGCTTGTTGACTCCATCTCCTTTTTTTTTTTTTTCTCTTCCCCCTTTTGGTACTGGGGATTGAACTCAGAGCCTGGAGCATGCTGCAAAAGCTCTACTACTGAGCTATACACCTTCAGCCCTTCCTCCAGCCCTTCTAAGTTGTCTGGGCTGGACAACTTGTGATCCTCCTGTCTCAGTCTCAAGTAGCTGGGATTACAGCTGTGCACCACCAAATCTGGTTTCAATATCCTGCTACACCTACATTCCCATCTCCTTTTTCAGATGAGAAAACTAATACCTGAGAGGTCAAATAACTTGCCCAGGCTCAGTTTGTTTGTTTGTTTGTTTGTCTGAAGTGGAACCAGGGACTTTGTGCATGCTAGGCAAGTACTCTACCATTGAGCCACATCCCCAGCACTTCTGGCTGTTTTTAAATGGCAAAGCTGGGGTCTGAACCTAGGTTTGACTCCACAGCTCATGTCTTCTCCAAAATGTCATGTGATAGGTCATCATCTGCTTAGACGTGTGATTTTTGTTGCTTTTAAAATCCTGAGTTTTTTAGTTTACATAATACATGTACATAAGATTGAAAAGGGCAGTGAAAATTAAATAGCCTCTTTTCCTTAACCCCCCAAATTCCTTACAACAAAGGCATCTACTAGTTTGTGTGTATTTGAATATAGTATTTTAATTCACAGTCTTCTTTCCTTCCTTCTTAAAACATGCTGCCTTAGGGCTTATTATTATTCCAACAGCATCACAGGATTCAATTAGAGGATGTGTTGACAGACACTGAGATTGTTTCCAATTCTTCATTATTATAAACAATACTACAGTGAATAAATGTCTGTTAAGCTGTTGTATACATGTATAAGTTGAATAGCAACATGAATTCCTGCAAGTACAATTGTGTCACTGGTGACAAGCATCTAGAGTTCTGATACATATAGCCAAACTGTCCACCATGGAGGCTCTAAAGAGGGTTACTTCAGATGTAAGAGTGAGTGAGTGTAAAACAAGAAGAAAAGGTAAAGTCAGGTGTGGTGGCACACACCTGTAATCTCAGGAAGGTCACAAGTTTGAGGCCAGCCTCAGCAATTTAGCAATATACCTAAAAAAAAAAAAGGACTGCGGATCTAGCTCAGTGGTAAGTGCCCTTGGGGCTCAATCCCCAGTACAAAAAAAAAAAAAAAAATTAGGAGATAAGGGTAGCTGGTAGAAGGCTGGTAGAGTCACAGGATTCCGCCTTAATGAGGCAAAGAAAGCAGAGCCAATGGGGAGCTCACAAAGTTGGTCACAGAGAAGAGATCCAGGACACATGGAGACAGTAAAAGGGATGGGAGCAAAGAGGTTTTACAGGGAAACATCAAAAGGTATGGAGACCCACAAAACTGAGAAAACATTGCTGGATTTAAGGAATTTAGGAAAATGAAGGAGAGGAGAAAAGTGTCTGTCTAGAAGTAACCCGGGCTCAGTGGTAATCAGGAAAAGAACCTGAGAGATGAGCTAAGAGGGCAGTGAACTGGGAGGAACCCCCTCCTTGCATTTTGTAGAAAACCACCAGCTGTCTGAAAAGAGGAAAGAACAGACTACTTAGAAGTCTACCTAGCAGACAGACAGATTACCCACCCCAAGCCCAGCCCCCTAGGAGGAAGTAGCAGAGTGATGCCAGACCTTGAGTTAAAATAGGAACTCCCCACTTTGCTAAGCCCCAGGTCCCAGGACCAAGGGCAGATGCCCTGCCCTACCACTCCCTTCTTCCCACCCCCTAGAGAGCAAAGGCTAGACTGGCAATAAAACCAGCCCTCCCCCAGCTGCCAGGCCTCAGGACATCTCCAGGGAAACACAGACTCCACCTCCTAAACCACTCTGCCATAGGAAAGATGGGGGAGGGCAGGAACAGGGGAGAGGAGGGACAAGCTCCTTGGCCTCCAGCTGTAGGAATCTGGACTGGACTGGCCTAGCCACAGGCAGGGAAGAGAAAACAAATCAACCCATCTTGAACAGGATTTCTTTACCCAGTATAAGAATAAAAGATTTATTTAGGACTGGGGATGTAGCTCAGTGGTAGAGCACTTGCCTGGCATGTGTGTGAGTCTTGGGTTCAAGCCCCAGTATGGCAAAAAAATGAAGTTTAGAAGTCCTGTCTACCCAGTCCACTTTGCCTGCTTCTGTCCACTCTAGCCTCCAGTTCATCTGCCAGACTTAGCTGACAGTGGAGCCCTTGACATATACAGCTTCCCCCGCTTCCCAAGGCAGAACCCTGAGTACAGTCTACAGTGTCCTGGGGCTCACTTGTAGCCCAAGTCCTACCCAACTCCTTATAAGCCCCAGGAAATCCCCATTCCGCCCTACCTTGTGCCAAATGGGCCAGTCCTTGAGGGTTTCCAGATGAGGATGGCTGGACCCAAGACCAGGTGACCCTGACCCAATTCAGGTACCTGATCAGACTTCAGAATTTCAGGCTCTGGCCCTGGAGGGGGCCTCCTATAGGGCCTGTGTCAGAGCAGGAAGGGCACTGGCAGTCAATTAGAGTCACTGCCACCTACACTATCTGCTGCTTCCTTGTGGAACAAGCTCCAGTTCTGGCACAGTGGGTCCTCAGGGTTCAGCCTAGACTATAAATGTTGTCCCCCACTTCACAGAATCCTCACCTCACCTCTCCTCAGAGGTCTAAAGAGCTACTGGGAGACTAGGGAGAAGAAAAGACCCTTAGCCTGGAAGAGGTACTAGCCCAGGAAAAGGCTGGAAAGTCTCTTCTCTACTTTCCAAACTGAGCTCACCTGACTCAGCCCCGGCCAGTCCTGGCCACTGGACTCCCAAGATTTTGCTTTTGTTATCTGTTGGCTATCTCAGGTCAGAATGCTAGGTTTCTACTGGAATGGTGGTCTCATGTGAAAAAGAGCACAGGACTTTTGGAGGTCCCTCTGGGTGAGTCCTAGGTTTACAATTTATGGACAATGTTATCCTGGGAAAATTATTTAACATGGTGGTGGTGGTGGCTGTTTCCTAATCTAAAAAGCAGTTGATTAACAATAGCATCCATTTCACAGATTGTTGAATGAGGCCTGCAGGATGTATGGCACAGAATTCAGTAAAGGTTATCTATTTATGACCCACTTCTGCCCTGGAGCCCTACCTGGCCAGAGAGCAGGTAAAGAAAACAGCGAGGGAAGGTTCTTGAGCAGTCTTCATCTCAGCCTACTGCTCAACTGGAGGAGGAAGGAGGAGTCTTGGCTCTCATTTTGCCCCTATCTCTGGAAGTATACAAGGTGAGCAGACAGCTCTGCCACCAGTTCCTAAGCAGGGAGAGCCCTGCTTGGTTCACATGGGTGCATGCATACACAAATACACAAACACAAACACACACACACACACACACACACACACACACCCCTGCATGAACAGCTGACATCCCTCCCCTACCAGATATACATACCATTGGGCTGACTCATCCAGCAACCCTCCTCATCCCCCACCCCAGAACCTCTGGGCTATTGTGCCCCCAACACCACCTCTCATTGAGTCAATCCCAGATTGGCCTTGTTCCTTAGTCTCTTGGGGTCTGCCTTTTCCCCCCAGTTCACCAAAAGGCCAATCTGTTCCCAGGAGTACAGAGATGCTCACCAGTTCAACATCCAGCCAGTGGGGGAGACTGGCCAGGCTCACTTGCCAAGGCCTCAAGGTGCCTAGGATAGTGCTTGGCCAGAGAACCTTTCCAGTCACCAGGCTGCATCCAGACACCTAGTAATCTGACTCAGCCTATTAGGGTCAGAGGTTGTGAAGCCTGGGGAGTTGTCTCCTCTCTGCCATACACACAGCCCAGAGCCAGGCTTCCCTTGCATCCCAGATGATTTACCTCTAAATCAGTAGCCAGAGCCTGAGCTCTGGAGTGTCTCCCATCCCCATTCACATTACTTTTCTTTTGTTTACTGGTTATAGTTCCTACAGGAGGAGTCAGGTGGAATTGGATTTTCTCCCCTAACTCCTCTCTGATGCTCGGCTCCCTCAGTACCATAACCAGCTCCCTTGTGAGCCTCTACAGATACATCCCCCCTCCCCTCCGCGCGCCTTTTTACCTCCGAAGCCCTGGGCACGAAGCTCGCGGTAGGAGCGGTAAACCTCTCTTGTGAGGTAGTTGATGAAGCCCTCTCTGCGCGCAAACTTGCACACAAAGTTCTGCTCGTAGAGGCAATTCATGAGGAAGCAGGCGGTGATGGCGTCCTCGCCACCGTCGGGCTGCAGCTCCACCAGCGCCAGGTTGCAATTCTGGGTGGTGCAACAGGCGCGCACGCAATCCCAGCCCCGGCGCACAGTGGGGGAACCCAGAAAGGTGGCCCCATTGCTGACCGAGGCTTCCGTGTCCAGCACGAAGGCAGGAACCCCTGGGGTGAAGAGACCCAGGCAGGCAGCTCCCGCGGGCAGCTCAGGGGGTGCTGGTGGCAGCCCGCCCTCGGTGATCTGGAGACCCAGCACGCACAGAAGCAACACCTCGACCTCAGGGATGCGGGCCCAGGCAAGGCGCGCGCCGGCCATTGTCCTCCCAGGGGCCGTCGCCCTCCTCCCCAGGGCGGGTAACCTTCACAGTGCGGGCCTCTGGGCTCTGAGGGTGCTTGTGACCTGAGAGTGGGGAGGGGACAGAGGAGACACACCTGATCAGCCTGGGAGACTTCGAGGGAGGCGGACAGGTCGGCAGGAAGTCGGGGGAGGGGGGTAAGGAACACCCTGGAGTGAAGAGGGGCACGCTGGCCGCACCCTCCCACGCACACTCTAGTGACCGGGTCGCACGACGGACGGACACCCAAACTAAGAAACTCACGTACCCGGACGCACGCACAGGCGCCAAACAAACGGCCAAACATGCTCCGAGCCCGCTCCGCCTCCGCCTCCACCTCGCGCTCCGGGGCCCCGGTTACCTGGACAGGTGAGTGGGGTGGGGCCTGGGCTGCCGAGGATCCGGGCCCGGCCTACTGCGCGGCTCAGGCCGCGGCTTCCGCCCGGGTGCGGAGTGCTCTTGGGATCTGCCACCGCCACCCCCTAGTTTCTGGTGAAACTGAGTCAGCGCGGCCGGGGCGGAGCGGACATTAACTCCTGCGCCACCGGCCCCGCCCCCGCCGGTGCGCCCCTACCCGCCCTTCCCAGCCGAACTTCCGGCCCCGCCAGCCCAGCCGCCCTAGGATCTCAGACCCCTCGGGAGCTGCCTGGTTCTCAGAGCGTTTGGAAACCCGAGCCGCATCCCCAAGGGGCAGCTCTAGGCGACTTCACGGGGTCCAGCCGCCGGAGGGGCCCTGCGCCGCAGAACTGTATCCCGAACTCCGAAGGCCAACGCAGGTTCGGACGCTGCAGCAAAGTCGCGCTAGTCGGGCGCTCTGGGACGGCTGACTATTGTCTCCGTTTTCGGTCGGAACCAGCATTCCCATCCCCAGGCTGTGAAGTACTTGGGTAGGGACTGGAGAAGGAGAAATGGGGAAAAGACTGATGCAAACGATCTCACTCTCAGTAGCCAACCCCTAGGACATCATTTCCATCTCCTCACGGGAAGACAGCCCAGAAGCTGGGCGGCTGCACCTGTGATAACTGGGATCCGGATGTCTGCTCCACTGTCATCACCCTTGCCAGTTTCGGGCAGCCATCCTTTCTGCCAGAATGAGAAACCGAGGCGATTCCCCTCGTCCAGACTTCTTTGCTTGACTACAGTGGTTCCCTTTCGTTTGAGGCCTCCACTCAACTTGTATTAACATTTTCTTTGTGGTCTTTTATCCCTCATCGATGGGCTGCCCCCTTATCTGGAGTTCAGGTTCCTCTCCCCTCCCACAAAGGGGTTGTGCCAGGTCAGTAGCGGACCACTCTCTCACTCATGGTGAAGTGTCATCCATGGAAGCTTAGAGGTTCCAGTTCACGGATGTAGCTGATTTAATGTCCTTCACAAAACCGTGGCCTGCTTGAAGCCATTTCATTACCCTTCCTAAGTGAAAAACTCTTAAAAGACAATTCTCTACACAACAAGATTAGTCCTATTAATGCTCTCCCCCCAAAATGAGATCACATCTTTTGATGTTATCTTTACGAACCCCTGACCCAATGGGAACATTCTTCCCCATTTGTCACACAGAGCAGCTTTACCTAGTAGGAGCTGTAGCCAAGGATCATTTTCCTGCATGAACAGCAGCATCCACCAACTGCCCACATTATGGGTGCTGGGGTTGGGAGGTGGGGTATGCCTTCCCTTCTCTGGATTTTCAGGGGTGTTCCATAGCCTCTGGCACAATGGTGGCCATGATGGTAAGCTGGGAAAGAAGCAAATGATTGTGCAGCTATAGGGAAGAAAAATTTTTGTCAAGATCTGATTCCAGAAGTTTATACATACAAGAGTCCTGATACAGGAGACTGTTTAGCATATAGTGATATTACATTTGTCATTACACTCATTATACACACCATTACAAAAACCTGAATTTATCAAGCACTGGGAATTTATCAAGCACCTATTCCTAAGTGCTTCCCACACATTACCCAAGAAGATCAAATCAAACCAAGGAAGTCATTACTGTTTTTATTCCCATTCTATGGATGAGTAAATAGGCTTGGACAGGTGAACTAATTTGTCAGGTCATCCAGTAGTTAAGTGGCAGAGTGAAGATAGGAGCCCAGGTAAGTCCATCTTACTCCCACACTTTAACTAGGCTTTATGATACTTGCAATTCTAACTTTATCTGAAAGTTTTACCCTCACCTCAGATTCAATTTGCCTGAAACAAAAACATTTTCAAGTGGTGTGCAGCCACCATTTGTGATGCCTGCTGCTATGGTTTGTCCCCTCTGAAATTCATGTTGAAATCTGCCACTGTGGCAGTGTTGGGAGGTGGGGCTTTTAAGATGTGATGATTAGGTTATTAAGAGGGATTAATGCCTTTCTTAGGGATTGGGTCAATTCTTGATGGACTGGATTAGTTGCCACAAGAGTAGATTGTCAAAAGTGTGAGGCTGTGCTGGGCATGTTGGCGCATGCCTGTAATCTCAGGACTTTGGGAGACTGAGACAGGAGGATATCAAGTTCAAAGCCAGCCTCAGCAAAGGTGAGGTGCTAAGTAACTCAATAAGACCCTGTCTCTAAATAAAATAGACTGGGGATGTGGCTCAGTGGTTGAGTGCCTCTGAGTGCAATCTCTAGTACCCCACCCCGCCACAAAAGTGAGGCTGCTTTTCATTGTTTTGTGTCTGCTGCACATGCCCACCTGCCCTTCACTTTTACTCCATTGTTATGATCTTGCATGAGACTCTCACTGGCTTTGAGCACCAGATCTTGGATTTTAGCCTCTGGAACCATGAGCTAAATAAACTCCTCTATAAATTACTTAGTCTCAGGTATTCTGTTAAGTAGCAGAAAATGGACTAAGACATCTACTGTGTTCTTTCCAGGCACTTGACATATATGATTGCTAATGCGTTGGCAACACTATTTCCACCATACACAGAAGTCCTCTAACTATTGAGATCCCATAGTGAATAGCAGGAAACAAGATTGCATGAGGTTGAGCTGTGGGCTTCATATTTGGATTTTTTTTTTTTTTTTTTTTGATACCAGGGATGGAACTCAGGGGCACTCAACCACTGAACAACATCCTCGGCCCTATTTTGTGTTTTATGTAGAGACAGGGTCTCACTGAGTTGTTAGTGCCTCGTCGTTTGCTGAGGCTGGCTTTGAACTCATGATTCTCCTGTCTCAGCCTCCCAAAGTGCTGATATTATAGGTGTGTACCAACGTGCCCGGCTCATATTTGGATTTTGATGTTTATTTTATTTTGGGGAGGATACTGGGGGATTGAACCCGGAAGCTCTTTACCACTGAGCTACATCCCCAGCCTTTATTTTAAGACAGGCTCTCACTAAGTTGCTTGGGGGCCTTGCTAAGTCACTGAGGCTGGCCTTGAACTTGCTATCCTGCTGCCTCAGCCTCCCAAGCCACTTGGATTACGGACATGCACCACTGTGCCAGGCTAGACTATTGTGTTTAATTCTTTCATTTGCCACTTACTCGCCTCCTCAATTTCCCTTCTCTTTGATTCCCACTGCTTGCTTTGGCCAATAGGACACAGTAGAAAAGATGCCATGTGACTTCTAAGCGTGGCTTAAGAAGCCCTGTGGTTTCCCTCTTTCCTTCTTAGAGCCAGTTGTGACATAAAGAAATTTGAGTACCTTGCAGAAAAGAGAGTCACCTAAAGAGAGGAGGGCCTGGAGGATGAAGGACTGAAGGCAAAGGAGGAGCCTAGCTGGTTCCCAGTGTCCTCCTACCCCCAGCCAAGTACCTGGCCCCAGTAAATCCCCTCAGCAGAGACGAGCTGGTCCTGCCAAGGCTTGCCTATGTTGCAGAATTGTGAGCAAGTAAATGGCTGTTTGTTTTAACTCTTTGAATATTTGGGTGGCTTGTTACATGCCAATAATAAGGGAAACAGAAGGATAATAATTACAAAATAAATTTCACTCTTAATGATCTAAGTAAAAGCCCACTACTTATAATGCAGAAACAATGATTTTTGTTAAGGAATTTTTAAAAATATTTTTTTAGTTGTTGATGGACCTTTATTTTATTCATTTATTTATATGTGGTGCTGAGGATCAAACCCAGTGCCTCACGCATGCTAGGCAAGTGCTCTACCACTGAGCCACAACCCCAGCCCCTTTTAAGGAATTTTGAGGGGAAGTAATGCAATATTTTTGAAGATTAGGCCACTGTCAGTTTAATTTATTTATTTTATTTTTTTATTTTTTACATATTTTTTTTAGTTGTTGAGGGATCTTTGTTTTTTACTTATTCATATATGGTGCTGAGAATTGAACCCAGTGCCTCACACATGCTAGGCAAGTGCTCTACCACTGAGCTACAACTTCAGCCCTGTCAGTTTAATTTAAAGGGGGATAGGATAGGCCCTTTCAGATACTGCAACAACCCTTAAGTGGGTATTTTAAAAGAATTCTAATGTTGAAAGTGCCCACAATTTCCTATTATGGTAGTTAGCCCCTACATAGCTACCAGTGATCTATATACTTCCAGGTATTCACACTCTTGTTTGTAATCCCTTCCCTTTAAGTGTGTCTAGATCTGGTCACTTGCTTCTAATGAATAGAATGTAGCCAAAATTATGGGATGTTACCCCCTAGATTACACAAAGACGGTAATTCCTTCTTTCTCTCCCTCCTTCCCTGCCCCTCTGGTCTAATGTAATTGATATGCCTCATCCTAAGTAGCCTTCTAAAAGAGCCCATGTGACAAAGAGCCCATGTCTCCAGCCAACAGCATCTGGAACTCAAGACCTGCCAACATCCACATAAGTGAACTTAAAGTACGTCCTCCTACAGTTGCATCTTAAAATGATTTTAGGCCTGGCTGACACCGTGACTGTAGCCTTTTGAGAGTCCCTGAGCCAGAGGATCCCGCCGAGCTATTCCCAGAATCTTCACCTACCCAAACCGTGACATAACAAATGCTTACTATTTAAAGCTGATACATTTTAGGATGATCTGTTATACATCAATAGATAACTGCTACACTTATTAGCTGAAAAAAGTATAGAATTTCAAACTATATCGTTTACTTGACAACAAATATATCCATAAATATCAACCTCCCCACACACAATTTTGCATGTCCTCTGACATTGTAGTTCCACCTTTATAAGTCCCTTCTCTTAAGGGAAAAAACCATGAATGTGAACAAAGAAAATGACAAGAATGTTCCTAACAGCATGTTCATAATGGCAAATCAGTAGCAATCCATATGTCTAATAACAGTGACTGAGTGACTAAATCATGAAGTTGTTCTACTAAAACAGGTTGGAATCCATTAGTTGTTATTATTTTATTTTATTTGTATGCGGTGCTGAGAATCAAACTCAGTGCCTCACGCATGCTAGGCAAGTGCTCTACCACTGAGCTACAACCCTAGCCCCATTAGTGAGTCTTAAAAACAATAAAATGAGCCAGGCGTGGTGGCGCAAGCCTGTAATCCCAGCACTTAGGGAGGCTGAGACAGGAGAATTGTGAGTTCAAAGCTACCCTCAGCAATGGCGAGGCGTTAAGCAACTCAGTGAGACCCTGTCTCTACATAAAACACAAAATAGGGCTGGGGATGTGGCTCAGTGGTCGAGTGCCCCTGAGTTCAATCTCCAGTACCAAAAAAACCCAAAAAACAAAAACAAAAAAACAATAAAATAACTTGTCACCAACTCACTTTTTTTATTTTATTTTATTATATTTTATTTTATTTTATTTTTTTAGTTGTAGATGGACACAATGTCTTTATTTTATTGCTTTGTATGTGGTGCTGAGGATCGAACCCAGGGCCTCACGCATGCGAGGCAAGCGCTTTACCGCTGAGCTACAGTCCCAGCCCCACCAACTCACTTTTTAAAAATAAAATTTTTTTAAATGTTGATGGACATTTATTTATTTATTCTTAAATATTTTTTTAGTTGCAGATGGACACAATATCTTTGTTTTATTTATTTTTATGTGGTGTTGAGGATCGAACCCAGGGCCTCACCCATGTGAGGCAAGCGCTCTACCACTGAGCCACAATCCCAGCCCCGACATTTATTTTTATGTGATGCTGAGAATTAAACCTGTGCCTCACACATGTGAGGCAAGTGCTCTACCACTGAGCCACAACTCCAGCCCCATCAACTCACTTTTTATTTGAAAAAATAAAAATGGGATAGAATTTATAATATTAGATTAAGGGAAAATTTGGTTCATAAGAAATTTTAGTTTCATATTTGTACATGTGTATGTCACAATGTTAAATGAATCCCTTATGATAAGTCAAAATTCACTTTCTTTTTTTTTGTTTTTGGTACCAAGGATTGAACCCAAGGCACTTAACCACTGAGCCACATCCCCCGTACTATTGTGTATTTTTTTATTGAACCCAAGGCACTTAACCACTGAGCCACATCCCCAGTACTATTGTGTATTTTTTTTTAAATATTTTTTTAGTTGTATGCAATATCTTTTATTATTTATTTTTATGTGGCGCTGAGGATCGAACCCTGTGACTTACGCATGCGAGGCAAATGCTCTACCACTGAGCCACCGCCCCAGCCCCCTATTGTGTATTTTATTTAGAGACAGGGTCTCACTGAGTTGCTTAGCGCCTCGCCATTGCTAAGGCTGGCTTTGAACTAGTGATTCTCCTGGCTCAGCCTCCCCAGCTGCTGGGATTACAGGCCTATGCCACCAGGCCCGGCAAAATCCAAGTTTTGAAAAACTATAGCATTAAAAAGGAAATGTGCAAAACTACTACTTAATGATGCAAAAATTGTCCAAAATACATTGTTATAAAATAGCATGTATATGGGGTTGTGGCTCAGTGGTAGAGCACTTGCCTAGTATGCATGAGGCACTGGGTTCGATTCTCAGCACCACATATAAATAAATGAAAAAAAAAAAGGTCCACCAACAACTTAAAAAATTAAAAAAAAAATAGCATGTATATTACAAAATGATCTAATTTTGTGAAAATCCAAATGATATAGAAATAAATAAATAAATATACTAACGAGATAATTTATGCACTTCTTCTTTTATCTGTATTTCAGGGTTTTTTTTTTGGTGGTGCTGGGGATTGAACCCCGGGTCTTAGTGCATGTGAGGCAAGCACTCTACCAACTGAGCTATATCCCCAGCCCAAGGTTTTTTTTTTTAAATATATATATATATGTATATATTTGTTTTTAGTTGTAGGTGGACACAATATCTTTATATTATTTTTATGTGGTGCACACATGCTAGGTGAGCAGTCCACCACTGAGCCACAGCCCCAGCCCCTGTATTTTAGTTTTATACAATGAGCATGCTTATTAATTTATTATTATTATTATTATTATTGTTGGTACTGGAGATGGAACGTAGGGGGCCTTTATCATTGAGCCACATCCCCAGTCTTTTTATTTTTGGGGACAGGGTCTTGATAAGTTTCTTAGGGCCTTGCTAAGTTTCTGAGGCTGGTCTTGAATTCATAATCCTCCTGCCTCAACCTCCCAGATTGCTAGGATTATGTGCCACCACGCCTGGCTGAATATGCCTTTTTAAAAACTTCTTTCTTTTTTTTTTCCAGTACCAGGGATTGAACTCAGGGGCACTCAACCACTGAGCCACATCTCCAGCCTTTTTTTTGTATTTTATTGACAGCCAGAGTCTCACTGAGTTGCTTACGGCCTCGCTGAGCTGAGGCTGGCTTTGGACTCGCAATCCTACTGCCTCAGCCTCCCAAACTGCTGTGATTACTGGTGTGTGCCACCATGTCAGGCAAAAGCTTATTACTTGAAGCCGGGTACCTTGACACACACCCCTAATCCCAGCTTCTTGGGAGGCTGAGGCTGGAGGATCACAAGTTCAAAGCCAGCCTCAGCAATTTAGTGAGGCCCTAAGCAACTCAGCGCGATCCTGTAATAAAATAAAAAATAAAAAGGGATGGGGATGTGACTCAGTTGTTAAGCACCCCTGGGTTCAATCCTTGGTAGCAAATAAATAAATAAATAAATATAAAAAATATAAAGGGGTTGGGAATATAGCTTGTTGGTAGAGCAGCTCTGGGTTTGATCCCTGGCACCACAAAACAAACAAACAAAAAAGCTTATTTCTTGAATGATAATAGCTAAAAAAATTTCCAAATAATTGTATATAGTATTTTCTCAACCATGTTAAACATATATGCATAGAAAAAGAGACTAGAAAGAAACTTACCAGAATATTGGTGCTGTGGTTTGGACATGGTTTAAGTGTCCCCAAATGATCATGTGCTGAAAACTTGGTTCCCAGTGTCAGGTAGTAGAACCTTTAAGAGGTGGAGCCCTGTGGAAGATAATAAGGTTATGCGGGCACTGCCCCCAAAAAGGATTACTGCTGGTCTCTCAGCATAAATTAGTTCTCATGACAGCAAATTCTCATCAGGGGTCACCCCTTGTATTTGGCCCCTTCTGCATTCAGCCAGTTCCTCTTCTGTTTCTTTGCCATATTATGATACAGCCAGGAAGCCCTTATCATGACACCAGTGCTATGCTATTTATATACTTCAGCCACCAGAACTGTGAGCCAAATAAACCTTCCCACTTTATAAGTTAACCAGACTCAAGTACTTTGTTATAGAAACAGAAAATGTACTAAGGCATGTATGGTGGGATTATGGGGGATTTTTAATATCTTAGAACATATAAAAAGTTTTAAAATAAACATGTCTTTATTTTGTAATGAAAAATTTTTTAAAGAAAAAAGAAGAGGCATATAAGGACATTCTGGCTCTGCCTGCTGCCCATTTGGTCCCACCACTGGACATGTGTCAGGCCGGGAGAACAGCGCAGCCACTTCCCCTCCACCCTGTCCTGTACCCTCTTTGTCTCCCTGACCTAATGTGGTTCTGCTGGCTTTTTCCTCCCATCTTATCTCAGGCCTTGAGCTCTTTCATCTTGGGCAAACTTACAATGAATGGTGACACATGTAGGATAGGGAGGAAATGTATGTCAATGCTGAAGTGGAAGAATTAAATAAGGAGCTTTTGCTACAAATAAAAGATATAACCTTGTGTGTCACCAAGCTTCACAGTGTCTATGTTGTATGTTCATGTAAAATCTCACAAAGTCCCAGTTTACTGATGAGGAAACAGGCTCAGAGAGGCTCTATGTATGAATCATGAATGTCCTTGGAGATATTCATGGTGTCTGCATATTTGCGTGTCCCCAATCCATTACTAAGTTCTGTATGTCTCTTTTTCAGTAGGAAAATAGTACAGTACAGTAGATCAGACCCACAAGCACTCTACCACTGAGCCATATCCCTAGTCCTATTTACTTTTTTTGACGCTAGAGTCTTGCTAAGTTGCCTAGTTTGGCCATGAATTTGCCATCCTCCCTCAGCCTCCCGAATCACTGGGATTATAGGTGTGCACCACTATGCCTGGACAAGTTCTGTTAAACATTACCCCTAAATAGTTCTCCAATCTGTCCACTTCTTTGTGTGTGTGGTGCTAGGGATTGAACCCAGGGCCTTCTTGTGCATGTGAGGCAAACACTCTACCAACTGAGCTATATCCCCAGCCCTGTCCACTTCTTTGTTGGTACTGGAGATTGAACTCAGGGGCACTCGACCACTGAGCCACATCCCCAGCCCTATTTTGTGTTTTATGTAGAGACAGGGTCTCACTGAGTTGCTTAGCGCCTTGCCATTGCTGAGGCTGGCTTTGAACTCACGATTCTCCTGTCTCAGCCTCCCTAAGTGCTGGGATTACAGACTTGCGCCACCGCGCCTGGTTCCTGTCCACTTCTTAACATTAGCTGTACCACATCTTCAGTCAAGCCATTCAGTAATATCTTCATATGGTTTCCTCTAGCTGGGTGCGGTGGCACACATCTGTAATCCCAATGGCTTGGGAGGCTGAGCCAGGAGGATTTTGAGTTCAAAGCTAGCTTCAGCAACTTAGTGAGGCCCTAAGCAACTTAGTGAGAACTTGTCCCTAAATAAAATATAAAAAGGGCTGGGGATGAGGCTCAGTGGTTAAGTGTCCCTGGGTTCAATTCCCGGTACAAAAAAAAAAAAAATCCTCTAGCCCCTCTATGTCTTCTGATCCTTTTTCCATACAGCAGACAGGATGAGGTTTAGAAATTTAAATCTGAGCATGTCAACTCACCCAATCACCATTGCTTAAGACTCTTCAGTGACTGCCCAATGTTCCTCAGCACAGCTAACAGAGCCCTATGTGGGTACCTCCACTTCTTCTGCTTCATATCTCAGTTGTCCTTCCATTCTCCCTCTGTTCCAGCCCCACTGACCTTCTCTTAGTCGCTCCTACTCACCATCCTCCCTGCCCCCACTGGGGCTAGGCTTGTGGCTCCATGCTAGAGCCCTTGCTTCGAATGTGTGGGGCACTGGGTTCGATTCTCAGCACCACACATAAATAAATAAAGGTCCATTAACAACTAATAAAGATTTTTTAAAAAATAAATAAATAGGCTGGGTGCAGTGGCACAGGCTTGTAACCCCCGCGGCTTGGGAAGCTGAGGCAGGAGGATCCCAAGTTCAAAGCCAGTCTCAAAAAAAGCAAGGTGCTAAGCAACTCAGTGAGACCCTGTAATGGTCGATTTGAATTGTCAACTTGATTGGATTAAGAGATGCTGAGGATTACGGGTGTGTCAATGATTGGCATGTGGGATAGCTAAATGAAATGGAGACCCTCCCTAAGCCTGGGCAGCATCGACCAATAGGATGATGGTTTGGATGGAATAAAAGTTGGAAGAATAAAGAAGCAGCAGCAGGGGACTGGGGTTGTAGCTCAGCGGTAGAGCGCTTGCCTCGCATGCGTGAGGCCCTGGGTTCGATCCTCAGCACCACATACACAGAAATAAAATAAAGACATTGTGTCCACCTACAACTAAAAATATTTAAAAAAAAAAAAAAAAGAAGCAGCAGCAGATGCTAGCTCTATTCTTCAACCTTTTTTTTTTTTTTTTTTTGGTATTGGGGATTGAACTCAGGGGCACTCGGCCACTGAGCCACACCCCCAGCCCTATTTTGTGTTTTATTTAGAGACAGGGTCTCACTGAGTTGCTTAGCGCCTTGCTATTGCTGAGGCTGGCTTTGAACTCACGATTCTCCTGTCTCAGCCTTCCAAAGTGCTGGGATTACAGGCGTGTGCCACCGTGCCTGGCTCCTTTGAACTGATTCTTGATTGCTTCTGCCATCATCTGAGCATATTGCACTTGCTTTTTCACTATTCCAAAGCAGACTCTGACAGTGATTCTCCAGAAAGCTTAGGTCTCAGACTAGGGTAGCACCGTTGATCCCTTTTGTTCTGGGGCTTCAGCCTCTTGGACTGGTTCTCCCAGTTCTCCAGCCTGCAGATAGCCATTGTGGACTATCCAGCTTCTGGTTGTATAAGCCAACCTAATAAGTCCCCTTTTTATAATTATACTTCCTGTTGATTCTGTTCTTCTAGAGAATCCTAACTAATACAGACCCTGTCTCTAAATAAAATACAAAAAAGGACTGGGGATGTGGCTCAGTGATTGAGTGCCCCTGAGTTCAATCCCCTATACCCCAAATAAATAAATAAACAAATAAATAAAAGAGCCTCACTAAGTTGCCCAAGCTGGCCTTGAACTTGTGCTCCTCCTGTCAAAGCCTCCTAAATTGCTGAGATTATGGGCATGCACCACTGTACCCAAATTCACCATCTCCTTTCTACCACCAGGGCTTCACATATGCTCTGTCTTCAGCCAGACCCATCTCTGTTGACCCCTGTGCCTAGTTAACTCCTACTAATCCTTCACAAATCAGTTTGAATCTTTTCTTTTCTTTTTGGTATGGAGGATTGAACTCAGTGGTACTTGACCACTGAGCAGCAGCTCCAGCCCTATTTTGTGCTTTATTTAGGGACAGGGTCTCACTGAGTTGCTTAGCGTCTCACCGTTGCTGAGGCTGGCTTTGAACTCACGATTCTCCTGTCTCAGCCTCCCTAAGTGCTGGGATTACAGGCATGTGCCACTGCACCCGGCTCAGTTTGGATGTTTTCATTCACCAGGTCACAGCCTCACTGGACTGGATATTCTTACAGTACTTCTTACCTATACTTTCTTCAAATCAGTAAATAAAGTGGTAGTTTTACTTTCATTTGATGAATCAACTGTTTATTTTTACACTAGGCCAGATTATAAGTTTTATAAAAGCAAGGCCCTTCTCTCTTTCTCTCTCCCTCTCTCTTTCTCTTAAGAGACAGCCCTTTGCAACTTTGCCAGGCTAATCTTGAACTCCTGGGCTCAAGTGATCCTCCACCTCAGCCACTCAAGTATCTGGAGCTGACTATAGGCATGGATGGATCACTGCGCCTGGCACTGACCTTTTTCCAAAGCTCTCTTTTAGGAATCAATATGTGATAGTTGAAGTCGATACAAAGCATGCAGAAACTCAACACCCTAAAGGCAACCATTATAAAATCTGGAAAGAAGTATTTAAACAGAAATTGGAATGTGGATAGTGAAGGGAACAAGAGAGTTAGTGTGAGTTAATTTCTCATCTTTTACATTAAAGAGACAAAAGATACTAAATGACAAATGGAAAAAAGATATTACATAAAGGGATAACGGTGATCGCAGAAGAGCTAAAGCCATAAGCTGTTGGTGGAGTTGCTGCTGGGAAGAAGAGCAAAACTCATTTCATTTGTTTGTCCTTCTGAGCTTTCATTTTTTTTTAAATATTTTTTTAGATGGACACAGTGTCTTTATTTTATTGCTTTGTATGTGGTGCTGAGGATCGAACCCAGGGCCATACGCATGCGAGGCAAGCGCTCTACCACTGAGCTACAATCCCAGCCCCTGAGCTTTCATTTTTTAAAGAAAGGTTATAGTATTCTTCTATAACCGAAGAAGAAGAA
>PVHX01015562.1:0-46244 GCA_004024805.1 Geosciurus inauris
CAATTCACAATTGCAAAACTGTGGAAGCAACCCAGATGTCCTTCAATAGATGAATGGATAAAGAAACTGTGGTACATATACACAATGGAATATTATTCAGCAATAAAAGAGAATAAAATTATGGCATTTGCAGGCAAATGGATGGAACTGGAAAGCATTATGCTAAGTGAAGTAAGCCAATCCCAAAAAACCAAATGCACAAAACAATTTAAAGTAGATCAAGGACCTAGGCATTAGACCAGAGACCCTGCGCCTAATAGAAGAAAATGTAGGCCCAATTCATCGTGTCAACTTTGGAATTTCCTTCCTCAACAAGACTCCTAAAGCAGGGCTGAGATTGTGGTTCAGTAGTAGAGCACTTGCCTCTCATGTGGGAGGCACTGGGTTTGATCCTCAGCACCACATATAAATAAATGAATAAATAAAGGTCAATCAACAACCAAAAAGAAATTTTTAAATAAATAAATAAAAGACTCCTAAAGAACAAGAAGTAAAATCAAGAATCAATAAATGGGATGAATTCAAACTGAAAAGCTTCTTCACACCAAAGGAAACAATCAAGAATGTGGAGAGAGAGCCTACAGAATAGGAGAAAATCTTTACCACATGCACCTCAGATAGAGCGCTCATCTCCAGGATATATCAAGAACACAAAAAATTTAACACCAATAAAACAAATAACCCAATCAATAAATGGGCTAAGGAACTGAACAGACACTTCTCAGAAGAAGAATTACAATCAAATATATAAATAAATATATGAAAAAATGTTCAATAAATATACGAGAAAATGTTCAACATCTATAGCAATCAGAGAAATGCAAATTAAAATTACAATCAGATTTCATCTCACTCCAGTCAGAATGGCAGTTATCAAGAATACAAGCAATACAAGCCTGTAATCCCAGCACTTAGGGAGGCTGAGACAGGAGAATCGCGAGTTCAAAGCCAGCCTCAGCAATGGCGAGGCGCTAAGCAACTCAATGAGACCTTGTCTCTACATAAAACACAAAATAGGACTGGGGATGTGGCTCAGAGTGCCCCTGAGTTCAATCTCCAGTACCAAAAAAAAAAAAAAAGAATACAAGCAATAAATACTAGCAAGGATGTAGGGGAAAAGGTACACGCACACATTGCTAGTTGCATTGCAAATTGGTGCAAACACTCTGGAAAGCAGTATGGAGATTCCTCAGAAAACTTGAAATGGAACCAACATGTGACCCAGTTACCCCACTCCTCAGTATATACGCAAAGGACTTAAAATCAGCGTATTATAGTGATGCAGCCAAATAAATGTTTATGGCAGCTTAGTTAACAACAGCTAAACTATGGAACCAATCTAGATTCCCTTCAACAGATGAATGGATAAAGAAAATGTGTATATATACACAATGGAATATTACAAATTATGGCATCTGCAAGTAAATAAATAAAGCTGAGTGAAATAAGCCAATCCTGAAAAAGCAAAGGTCAAATGTTCTCTTTTGGTATGCAGATATTAACACAAGGCAGGAAGTAGGGGAAGAACAGAAGTTCACTGGATTAGACAAAGGAGGAATGAAGGGAAGGGAGGAGGGATAGGAATAGGAAAAGCAGTAGAATAAACTATACATAACTTTTCTATGTTCATATATGAATACACCACCAGTGAAACTCCACATCATATACAAGCACAAGAATAGGATCCTAATTAGAATAAGTTATACTCCATGTATGTATAACATGTCAAAATACTCTCTGTTGTCATGTATATCTAAAAAGAACAAATTAAAAGAAAAATCCTTTTCTCTTTCTGGGTTGCCCCTCTTCCACCTCACCCAGCAAGCTTTACTCTATGGAAAAGTTGGATTAGAGAATCTAGACTTGGGATAGTAGGTACAGCTAAGGGTACAGGTAGGAAATTCACTGAAAACAAGAGTTTTAAATAGAAGTCTATACTGACTGCAGAGCCAGATCCCCACCACCACCACCACCATTACCACCACCACACACACAGCTCAGCTCCCTCTTCCACTGGTCCCCAAGGCAGCAGCAGCCAGGATTTTACTCCCTACCCAAAGAGTTACTACAACATTCCTCCCTGGGGAATGCTTGAAGAGAAAAGGTCTATAAACATGGGCATTGGAGAGGGAACTTCTCCCTATTGTAATTGTTGGCATCAGCTGTTAGTGCTTTGGAATTACAAACAGAAAACCAGGCACATCAGGAAAGACTTGTCCAATATTACAGGATTCCCTTTTATCTCTCTCCTTAAAAAGTACATTATAAATAAAATAAAATCTCAACTTTCATTTTAAGGAGGTATATAGTTTCAAGCCTACTACTCACACAACAAACCTACTCCTCATGTAACTCTAGAATATCTCACTGGGATACACTTTTATTTTGCCAAGCTTATCCCACTGCCCAACTTGTAGCAACATTTACATAGAAAGGCCCAGTACCTGAATGACATGTGTTAATGACCAAACTAGCACTAAAATTCTTCATATGAAGAAAATTAATTTCCTATTTGTTTAAGCCTCCATAGTTGGGTTTTCTGTTGTGTGAAGTATAACCTATTTCCAACTAGTACAATGACTGAATGACGAACAGCACTTAGAGAAGCTGGAATGTAGTAAGCATATAATCTTTGATTTTCTTCCTCCTTTCTTCATATCTTTGCTTCATTCATTCAACAAATGAATTATGGAGACCTACCTCATAGCAAGTGGTGTGCACAGTGATGCGGATGCAATGGTGAATAAACATGGATAAAAGACCTCCCACAAGGCACTCTACTCTAGCAGAAAGAAGGACTGAGCAAGTCACCAAAGTTCACTCACCTTCCACTTGATCAGTGCTATGAAGTGTAACTTGGGGATTCTGAAACCATGTAGGGGCAGGGTGCTAATCTATCTCAGGAGTCACAGGCAGCCTCTCTTAAACTGGACTGAACTGAAACCTCAGGGATGCACATGGGTCAGTTCACAAAAGGTCTGTGGCAGAAGGAACATGGAGAAGGAAAGGGAGGAGGGCAAAATGATAAATTTACCAAGGAAAAGTTTTGTTGAATCTCAATGTTTTTATTTGCTATTTTTGCCTTATGTTTGCTACATGGTGGTTGAACACAATGACCACATTTTCCGATTCCCACACTATTAGCTCATCCATTGAGAGGTGCATCACTTCACCTTTGTGTGCCTCAGCTGCATCCCTTAAAATGGGGGATAATAAAATTTACCCCACTTGACAATGGGGAGGTACCTACCTCTCTGCTACTACATACATAAATTACTTACAATAGGGCCTGGTGTAACACTAAAAAAAAAAGTGACTAATTACAGTAATTGTATCTTTAAAGGCAAGCACTCTATCACTGAGCTATATCCCCCAGCCTATTGTATCTTATATGTTGATTCCATAATGCTAATTATGATTCCATTTGTAATAATAAAACAAGAACAGTTTGCCATTTGTGGTTTGAGAGTAAAGTCTGACCTGTGACACAGTAACACTCAAAAATCATTAAGTGAAGAAGAACACACCCAAGGAAGGGATGCTATGAAAATTCTAGATAGTGAGGTTTCTAAGTGTAAAAAAGATTATGTGTTATTATTGCTTTCTGGGAGATTTATTTCAAGTAACTGTACAGTAATTTATCACAATAAAATAACCCAGAAAACTAGGATTCCTCGTAAAGATAAAAAAGAAGCCCAATCACTATAAGCTTAATAAAACATAAAGCGTAGGAATGAAAAATAATGAACAGATCAGTAAGGGCCCAGTGCATGAGAACTAGGAGGAAATCAAGCAACAAAAAAAGAAGATTTCTGTTTTAGTCAGCTTTTTCACTGCTGTGACTAAAGGATCCGACCAGAACAACTGTAGAGGAGGAAGAGTTTATTTGAGGGCTCACGGTCTCAGAGGTCTTAGTCCATAGAAGCCTGGCTCCATTCCTCCAGGCTTGAGATGAGGCTGAACATCATGGTGAGAGAGGGTGGCAGATGGAAGCAGTTCACATCATGGTGATCAGGAAGCAGAGGGAGAGAGACTCCCTTTCTGATACAAAATATATACACCAAAGGCAGGCACTAATTCCCACTTCTGCCAGCCACACCCTACCACACCCTACTACATAGTTAATCCCTATCAGGGGATCAATTCACTGATTGGGTTAAGACTCTCACAACCCATTTTTCCTCTGAACCATGTTGCACTGTCTCACACGTGAGCTTTTAGGGACAACTCACATCCAAACTATAACTATGTCCATAAAGGAGCACACAGCAATCAAACCTTCTAAAGACAAAGCAGATTAGCTAACGACCAGATGCCTGACAAGAGTATGAACGTGACCACAGTCTGCTTATAACGCTGGTTTGTGAGACTGGTCCAGGTGTTCTTGATCTTCTAAACAATTTCTCAAAAAGGTTTCATGAGAGTTTGGAATAAGCATGATGTTTAGGAGCTAAATGCTTGACTGTGTGTACAATATTCTCCTCTTCCACATTTATTCTGGCATTATGCAGAATTAAATGTCTGCTACCGCCTCCTATTTCCAAACCTCTTCACTGACCCAAAGTGTATCAGTACAGCATCTCCCCAACTACCACCCTTAATTTTTAGAACTACACCTGTTCAGAGATTTACACACATATCACACTGATGCCCCTCTGACAGAACATATCCCCAAAGCAAGTTAAATACTCTCCTCCATTTTCTCCTGAGTTGAGTAGCTCAGGCTAATTCCCATATAGGGAATGTCTGTTCCTATCATTTATCTCTATCAGTCCATGTCCTGTGTTATCTATCCCACCACTTCCAAAGGCTTTTGTTTCTGCATGTAAGTCATCCCTTTCTCTATTCCAGTGGACTGCTCACTAAACAATATGTGGTACTAGCAGGTTCACAGTATGCTTGGTAGAGCTGTTGTGAGTGCTGTCCTGAAGACTTGCTTAAGATATTATTAGGGCACAAATGATAAAGTTCAGTTCCTTAATAGCTGTAGTAACTATGTCTTTTATATTCTTTTTTATGATACTTTCAAGATATCTCAGCAATGCTGATAGTGGAGAGTCTGTCCCTTCCAGAGTTTCCAACTCCTAGAGACAGTAAACAACCTGCCCAACAGCAGCCAGACCAAGCTGGACATTGTGGTCCCACTTCTAAATTCCTAGGGAAAGACCCTGGCCCAGTTTCAGCTGTGTCTGGAATCTAGTTCACAGTTTTGTGAACCAGATTGTTTCTCACTAAACTGAGACATTTCCCAGAAAAGTGGGACAAACTTCAGACCTAACACTAATACTTTATATAGATTTTAATAATCCTTCAACTTTTTTTTAGCAACATGTTTCATTTTTATAGACTGACTTGGAAAAATGATTTGGATGGCTCATAGTTCTTTCTAATAAAGGAATGGAGAGGCATGCTTAAGTGCTTGTTGGTGACAATTAGAATAGTTTATCGCATGTTTGTGTTTCTCATTGTAAATCATTTTCAAGAGCAATGACTGACCCAACATTTTTTCCTTTACCTTGTTCTTGCTCTTCAATTCACTTAAAACTGAATTACTGTCAGATTAAAATAAGGCTGCCTGGGGAAAAAAATACATCTGTGAGAGTATTTTTCACACTGAATGGGAAAGACATAAAAACCATTGCTGGGTGACTGGAACTTTAAAAAGCAGCTGTAAAACTCATTTTCTAAAATTACAGACAAGTGGCACATCCCCTCTCTGTTGTCTTTTGTAGTTAGACATGTATGAGATCTCCAAATAAAGGTATAATGAGAAATGAAAGCTGGGGATTAGTCCAGGCTGCAATACTGAAACAACAACAGGCAGAGTGCCCCAAGAGAAGGCCAAAAAGAAATACGTGTGTGTGTTCACCTGGGTATGCATTCAGCAGACATTTTTTGAATGATCAGGTTGTGTAGAGGGTCCTTCCTTAGGAATTTAGAAGTGGGAACACAATGTCCAGCTTGGTCTGGCTACTTTCTTTAAAAGTGAAGATAGACATCTCTCCCACCATATGAAACAGATTGATAAAGTTAGTTTGCTGCAAGAAATTAGAATGAAATAACTGAGCAAATGACAAAGACAAAAGAAAGACAAGGACTCCTATGGCTTTGTGGAGTCTCCTTTTACATCTCATGGCAAACTAGCAGAGAATGCTCCCACTCAGTATTCTCCCCTCTCCCTCCAAGGGGCCAGGCTTGCATTGTGGTTTCCTTGCTCTTCAGCTTCCTCAGCTCCCACCCTATCTTCTCTATTTTGATTAAGAAGAACCAAATCCTTTCACCTATGATTCCATCTTGGCATCTATTTCTCTGACCCAAACACAAGTGACCTGAAGAATGGTCTGAGGAAGCAGGTGGTAAGATGGGGACTTAGGACTTGTCCACATACTACTGCAGGTAAGATGCTATCCTGACTGATGGGTGGGGGACACAAAGTCCCTGACAACTTCATGGTTCAATCACTGTCGATTGCTGAAGAGTTCACTGTTGGTGACCTGGAAGGGATATGAACTATAGCAGGTACAACAATGCAGACATCTGGAAGTCTGAGAGGGAAAAAGACCTAAAATATAGCAAGGTTGGCTAGTAACTGCTAAGTTGTACTGATACCCAATGTAAGGACAATGAGAGACTGTAAGCTAAGTGTGAGAACCACAGGGCATTCCTGGTGGGTACAAAGTAGTCCTACTAAGGACCTGTACTGGAAGGGCAGATACAATGGGGAACTGTGGGTTGAAGTAAGAGATGAACTGTGAAGCCGAGTGCGGTGGCTCAAGCCTGTAATCCCAGCACTTCAGGAGGCTGAGACAGGAGAATCGCGAGTTCAAAGCCAGCCTCAGCAATGGTGAGGCACTAAGCAACTCAGTGAGATCCTGTCTCTACATAAAACACAAAATAGGGCTGGGGATGTGGCTCAGTGGTCAAGTACCCCTGAGTTCAATCCCCAGTACCAAAAAATAAATAAATAAAAATAAAAAAAGAGATGAACTGTGAGAGTAAGAGATGAAAATGTGTGCATGCTCAGCCAAAGCAGGTGCACGTTGGCTGAGCCCTGGTAGAGAAAAACTGGCAGCCTGGAGACTAATACAAGGACTTGTAGAAGGATGCCCATGACACTAGTGAATCAAAACGCCTCCCCATGAACTCCTCCAGGATTTTCTTGGCTTGCTCTTGGCTGAGCTACAAGATGCAGCAGAAGCTTCTCCCACACAAGGAAACAGGCACCCCCTGCAGACACTACTCGCATCTCTTCTTCCTGGACGTCATGTTCATAACCAAGGGACAAATCTCAGCATAACCTAGCTTTGGAAATAATGGGCCATGTAAGAGAAATGAAGATCAATCAACAGCATGCTGATGAGACAAGCACACGGTGGCTGAACTTGGTGGTACATGGCTCCAGAGGTTGGCAAATACACTATGAAGATTCAGAATCTGACAACTGTAGTAAAGTTTTGAGGGACTTGTCTCTGGGTGGTATAGGGCCCACACATCTAGTTAGAGGAGGAAGAAAAGTCCAAGCCTGGTTTTCAGATGAATGAGATTGGCACATAGTCACCTATCAAAACTAGTACTGTGGTGCTAGTACAGCAGCATTCAGAAAGGTTCTTGGAGACAATAAGGGAAAATGTACAATAGGTAGAGCACTGTAGGGAGTAACTAATTCATCCACTTTGTGCACAGAATATCTGGACCTGAAGACATGTACAGATACATGAGCAGTGACCAATAGCCTAGTTGTGTGGCCAGGGGACTGTAGATAAGAGATAGGAAACCCATTAAAGGTAGGTGGGTCAAAATGTGAGAGCCTGACTAGTGTAAAGACTTCTATATGACAAATGAATCCCCACTTATCAAAAAGTAGACAAAATTTCCAACTTGCATCTCCCTGGTATCCCCAGAACCTGATGGATTCACACATATCATGATATCTGACCCAATTTATAGAAGAAAAGGCTTGGGAGTGGGCTTGTGCTATGATTTGGTAAGTGTGCCCCAAAGGCCCATGTGTTAAGGGCTTGGTCCTCAGGTTGGTACTATTGGGAAGTGGTGAAACCTTTAGGAGGTAGGGCTCAGTGCAAGGAAGTCTGTTCGCTGAAGGCATGCCTTTGAAGAGAATATTGGGGCCCAGTCCCTTCTTCTTTTTGCTTCCTGGCTGTCATGAGGTGAGCAATTTCTTCCAATACGTGCTCTTGCCATAAGGTGCTGCCTCACAGTAGGCCCAAAAGCAATGGGCCAACTAACCATGAACTGAAACTTGGAATTCCCAGTAGTGAAACTTTTAAATTCTACTACGGCATGATTTAATTGCAAATGTTTTTCCCTGAAAAAGTTAAAGAAAAAATTCAACATGTTTAAAACAGTATGAAGTTCTCTAAATGTCCCTTTCCATATCCACTCCTGTCCACAATGAGCCATCTAGAAGATCCTCTGATAAGCCATTCATCTTGGTAATCCAAATAATCAGTAAATATTTACAAATATTGCTGTTGCTGATTATCATTTTAATTTCATTGTGCTTAAAGGACATGCTTTGTATGATTTTAATTCTTTTAAATCTGTTGAGATTTGCTTTACAGCCCAGAAAACCTTGATGAATTCCACATGCACTTCAAGAGAATGTGCGTTCAGTTGTGCTGACAGTGTGCTGACATCTTCTATGTCCTCAACTGATTTTCAGTGTGCATATTCTATGAATTATTAAGAGAGTAGGTGAAGATGTCAATGATAATTGTGTATTCATCAACTTCTCTGAGTTCTGGCAGTTTTTGTTTATGTATTTCAAGGCTCTGTTTTTGAAGTATCCACACACTTAAGATTATGTGAAAGGACCCCACTATAATGAGGTGATGTCCCACTTGCTCTGGTAATAACTCCTATCCTAAAGTCTACTTTGATATTAATATAGTTAGTCCTTCTTTTGATTAGTGTTTTGAGTAGATAACTTTTCCTTATTTAATCTCATATTTCAATAAGTTTAAATGGATGGCAATACAATTTGCTAATCTCTAACTTTTATCTGGAGTATTTATACCATTAACATTCTATGTAATTGTTAATACAATTGAATTTGAACCTTTCATTTAGCTATTGGTTTTTTTCAAGGCCATCTGTTCTTTGCTCCAAAAGCTAACTTATTGCCTTATTTATTTATTTTCATGATGTCACTTTATAACTTTTCTTCACTTTTTTTAAAGTGCCTCCTTAGAGCTTAAAACCAACATTTTTAACTTGTCACATCTACCCTCAAATGATACTAAACTACTAGCATAACTTTAAAATACAGTGCAGTGATTAATTATATATGTCAACTTGATAGAGTTAAGGGGTCCATAGATAACTGTTACTTCCTGGTGTATGTGTGTGAGGGTGTTTGGGGAGAGCAACACTGAATTCAGAACACTGTAAGAAGATATGCCCTCACCAATTGTGGGTGGTCATCATCTAATTCTTTGAGAGCTCAAATAGAACAAAAAGGTAAAAGGAGGACAAATTCTTTCTTCTTGACATGAGACAACCATTTTCTCCTGCCCCTGGACATTGAAGCTTACGGTCCTCAGGCCTTCAGACTCCAAGACTTAGACCAACAACCTCCTTCTCACCTCAAGTTAGTTATGGGACTCCTTGGCTTGCATAATCTTAAGAGACAATTCCCATTGTAAATATTTATATATCCTATTGGTTATTTTGTTCTGGAGAATCCTAATACAAATATTATATTTCTGTTTTCTCTCTCCATGTTTGGTATTATGTTGCCATATATTTTACTTCTTATATTATAAACCCATAAAAAAACTTAATTGTTTTTGTACAGTTATCATTTAAAGTAATTAAAAATAAGTAAAAAATATTGATGTAGGATTGATGAGGCTGGAAACCCGAGGAATTTTCAGGAAGCAGGTTAACTTAAGCTGTAGCAGTCCAGAGGAGCAAATGCCTAAAATTCTCTGTACCCCAGGTCTGAAATATATTTTAGATTTATACTTAGTGGGGTGGTTACATGACAGTGGGTGGGTACATAACAGTTACTCTTTGTCCCATACTTTAGGTCAGGCAGAGGTTTCACAAGTTTTTACCAAGGAAAACAGAGATAGTAACTTTTTGTACAACAACCTCTCTGAGATAGAATCTACCACACCTTTTGTTTGCAAACCTGGCATTGACAAGACAGAGGAAGCTTCAAACCACATTGAACTCCCCTAGAACTCCTATGAAATCCTGTCCTGTGACACTCTTTATAAGATCTTGCTGATAAGAAGTTTAATTATGGTAGGGGTCCTGGAGAAGGTTATATGTTACAATTATGGTGAGGGGTACCTAGTTTGCATCAATATGATTTGCGTTTACCCTAAGTTTCATCATTTCATAGTTTCTTCATTTTTTTGTGTGCATCCAAACTGCCATTTCACAATCCTTTTGCCTAAAGAAGATCCTTTAACATTTCTTAGAGTGTAGATTTCCTGATAGTAAAGTCCTTCAGTTATTGATTGCCTGAAAAGTTCTTTATTTTGCCCTATTTTTGAAAGATACTTTGCTGGGTATGAAAATCTGCACTGATAGAGTTTAATACCCCCCACTTCCTTTTAGTCTTTCAATAAAGATGTTGTTCCAGTTTTTATGACTTCCATAGTCTCTGAAAAGAAGTCTGCTCTTTTCTTATATTTATTCCTCTGTAATGTTGGCTTAAATTATAGCTGCCAGCTGCCTTAAAGACACTTATCTCCAGTATTTCTGCAGCTCGACTCTGGTGTTTCTAGAATTGGGGAAGTTCCTTTTTTTTTTTTTTTTTTTTTTTTTTTTTTTTTTTTTTTTTTTTTTTTTTTTTTTTTTTTTTTTTTTTTTTTTTTTTTTTTTTTTTTTTTTTTTTTTTTTTTTTTTTTTTTTTTTTTTTTTTTTTTTTTTTTTTTTTTTTTTTTTTTTTTTTTTTTTTTTTTTTTTTTTTTAATGTTATTCCTGTTCAGATTCTCTAAGATCCATGAATCTGTTTGTCTTTTATTAGTTGCTTGCTGTCTGTCATTAATTTTTGGACAATTTGCAGCAACTGTCTCTTCAGGTATTTCTTCTGGACAATTCTCTTACTTGTAGGTTTCAAATTATATCAATATCGGAGTACTGATACTGCTCCACAGCTCTCAGATGCTCTGTTCTGTCTTCCCTCTCTTTTTCCCCTAATTTTTTAACCTTCCTCCCACTTCTTTTTATGTTCTGTTGATTTAGTTTTAATAAGTTTCTTCTTCCCTCAGCTAAATCTAAGTTTGTTGATAAATCTAATCCAGTTTCCATTTAATGTTTTTGGATGGGAAGGGAATGATGACTGAACCCACAGGTGGTATACCACTGAGCAACATCCCCAACCCTTTTTGTAGGCATCTAAGTTGCCCAGGGCCTCACTAAATTGCTGATACTTGCCTCAAACCTGCAGTCCTCCTGCCTCAGCCTCCCAAATCATTGGGATTACAGGTGTGCACCACCACATCTGACTCCATCTAAATTTTTAAAAGAATTTTGGTTTCCATCTCTCTGTTGATATTCTCCATGAGTTCATGCATGTTTTCCCACATTCTTTGACACACTAATCATAGTGATTTTAAAGTCCATGTCTGATAGTTCCCATATGTAAGGCGTTTCTGAGTCTGCTTTTGTTGACTGTTTTATCTCAAGACAGTAGACTGTTGCTGGGTCCTATGGGCTACAAGATTGTTGTCTTCCCAGTAACTTTCATGAAGCACACTTTACATCATTCCTGACCTTATTACCCTCTGCAGAGCTGAACCATCATGGCCATTCTCGAAGTTTGCCCCTAATCTTTCCTATAAACACTCTGCCCAATGGAGCCTGTTGAAAAGATCTTGTAGGTGCAAATTCTCCTTGCATCTAGGGTTCCCGTTTACTCTAAACTGCACTTTTAATGCTTAAGAATTCATTATTTCACTATAATTTCAACTGGTATCTTCTTACTCACTTCTATGGTAGTCACCTGTTTCTCTTGTGCTCTGCTATTATGTGAAATTGCCAAATGTCTGACATCTCCTCAGGAGGGGTTATCACTTCTGGGAATTTAAGAAAAATTATTACTTTGAGGATCATCTGGCTTCTTTGTTTTCTTTCAATAGAAGCAATGTTCTCTCCCAAATTTTTATATCCTAATTGTAAGAGAAACACTCTGCCATCACAGTAAGAACAAAATTAACATATCCACTTTTTCTTTTAAGACTTTAAAGTGCTAATTATATTCACAAAGGAGAAAAACAGCAAACTGGCATTCTTGATGTGTGAACACTGAGTATACTCAGTTTTCATGTGTGCAGACCCCAAAGTGAGCAAACTATTTTGGAAAAAAAAGGAATACCACTGCTAGATTAACACAGGTAAGAGTTTTCATGCATAGACTGTACTGCAACGTGCTGAATAAACTAAATTGAAACCCATGACTGTGATCCTTCCTCAGTGTATACTGCCATTGCATAAAGGGCTGAAGTGATGGGACTGTGAGTAACCTATTAACTTCATTAAATTATTGCTACATGTTTCAATATTATATTACTAATAGCTAGGAATGAATGAGTGTACAAGATCGACTGAATAGATTTGTGATGCATATTTTTTTCTCCACTACATAGCCACAAAGACTACCCTGCAAATTTTTAGAACCCATAGTTTGCAGAACCTGGCTTTATTAATGATTCTGTCTTTTCTATTCCCAATGTGCCAGTAACCTTTGCTCTGATTGCTGCGTGCCAGTCAATTAGAGTACAGCACATGAGAGAGCTAAATCAGGCAATACAGACTACATTATACATACAGAACTAAATGTGTGTACACCACAGAGTTTGACTTTTTAATCACATTTACTGTGCTCACCTCAAGATAAAAGGGATCCAGGCAGAAGTGGTCCTGTGCAAATGCCCATGTAGAGTGACGTGATCCTGGCCGAACACTTCCTCTGCCTTTCCATCACACTGTGCCCTTTTCGTTTTCAAGGGCAAGGATTGCCTCAGCCTACCTCAGTTTACGCCACCCTGCAAGAAGTCAAGTGCGTACTGACATTTCCCAGAAGACAGTCACTAATTATATTACATTCCCACTACCAAAACAAGGGCCTAGGCTTCCTGAACTCCCAACCTGTTAAATTTATCTTGTAGAGCCATACTGCCTTACCTCTTCTTTAGGTTATATTTCAGGAAAATGTTATCATTTGGGAGCGAGGGGGAAAACCTAACACAGAAATTTAATCATAGTAGAATTTCACTGAGACAAATGTTTACTGTTATAATTTGCAATGTGATCTGTATGTTTCTGTGGGGTTAGAGACAGAAAAGTTCCATTAAATAACACTGGATTAAGAACTGGGGGACCTGGGGTCTAGTTCCAGTTCTGCCCTAATACTGCATAACACCGTGCAAGCTTCTTAATTAGAGTGGTCTTGTTTTCCCTTCTAAAAACAGATTTGTTCTCCTGGGTTCCCTCAAGCTTTGGTATTTTTTTTTTTTTTTCCTTTCAGTCAGATATTCAACTGAATTTCAGAAACTACCACACTGGATTCACCTACTCTTCAAACAGTGCTCTAGCTGGTAGAAATAAAAAGCATGAACAGACAAAAATAGCAAATGAAATTCTTCTCCTTGAGGAGTTAATGGTTTAGTGAGTGTCAAATACATAAGTTATAATACAGTGTGAGATGGTATTACAAGGAACTATTTTCTTTCTGTTTTTTGACCACCTAGAGAAAGCCACTAAACAGTAATTACATGCTTTTGAAGATAAATGGAACCCTGGATATCTAGGCCAACTTCTTTATCTTACAAAGATTAAAACCAGGAGACTCAAAATCTCCCAGATCATAGAATGGATCCTATAATCCCAGTCTCCAACTTCCACTGGCGCTCTGCCCACTGTGCCCCCATTAATAAATGTTACCTCTGAGCTCAATTTGTAAACATGCCAATAGGTCAAGGCTACTTCATCTCTGTATCTTACCAGGATGTAAAGGCAGCCAAGGTAAATAAAATTGTCCTAATATACAAATAATCATTAACTTCTCATTAATGCTTCTATTCATGCTCCTTACCTCTATGCCTACAAGTCTCTCCCAATTTTTAACTCTAAGTACCTGACCATTTGTCATGAGTGGTCATCTGTGACTGTAAAAGGAAAGAGTTGGTTTACATTTCTAAGTTTCCATTTTTATCAGATATTTTATTAAACCAATGATTTTGTCTGATCCCTTAACTTCTCATACTGCCTTGTTGCTGATTATATGCCTAAGCTTTAGACTTCCTTTCTTATTCTGATTTGCATTTTCAATATACATGGCTTTTAATAACATGACTGGTCCTGGGTTAATCACTGTACAGACCCAGATATTTGTATACTCTCGTAAAGCTTCCCAGGCCACCTAGAAGCTGTCTACCTAGATCTCTGTCAAATTCCATTTGACATCTGGATGAGAAATTGTATGTATAATGGATGAGAAGTTGTATGTATAAGACTAGAATAGATACTTCATCTCTAAGGAGACATAGAGAAACACTGTTGTGTGGGGTAAGATAAAGAAAACTAGGATAAGGAAAGATAATTTTCTTATCAATTTCCAGGATAAGGAAAGATAATCTCTTTTTCCTCAATTTGGGACTGTATCTTATCTACTCTTATTTTATATCATACTGGGAACTGAACCCAGGCATGCTTTACACTGAGCTACCTCACCAGTCCTTTTTATTTGGAGGCAGGGTCTTGCTAAGTTGCTGAGGCTAGCTTTGAACTTGCAATACTCCTGCCTCAGCTTTCTGAATCACTGGAATTACAAGCATGCACCACAATGCCCCGCTCTATTGTTCGTTGGAGATCTAACACATGCTATACATATTTCTCAAATGGGACATTTATGACTAGGGTTTGTATGGTATGTGTGCTGGCATATATGTGTGAATAGTAATAGTTCACTTACAGGAAATCATTTATTAAGTTACATAATCTGGAGGACTGAAAAAACAAACAAGTATAGTTAAGGACAACAAACAGAATGCCTAGTCTAGGTTTCCCCTTTGGTTTCAAATCCATAGTAGTGATAACAAAAATCTATATTTCAAATATCTGAACAATACTGCAGGAATATGAATAATAACTTCCAAAAGATCAAAGAATGCAACCACCAACCAAAAATATGACAGGAAGGTCATGACCATCAGCAAGCATGGCTGTAGAACATAACAGAAAGAATAAGGTAAGTCCTACCCAAGAAACACACATGACAGCCAACCAAGAGATAAGAGGATGCTCCATCTCCCTCATAAATCAAGAAAGAAGATAACAATAAAATACTATTTTTTCCCTTCAAAGGCCAGTAAAAATGTGTGTGTGGCTCTATCAAGTCCTACAAAAACTGCAGGGAATCAGAGAATTCCAAAGAGCTACATCTAATAAAACCAAGCACCTGCATATTATTAACTAGCATTTACACTTCTTATTGTGAGAAATACATTGTCACCATGTACAAGGATTCATGTACAAGAATGTTCACTGCAACACTGATTGACATACTGAAAAAGTAGACTATCAAAAGGAAAAGGCAGGAACAATATAAAAAAATATATGGAGTGATCTCCAGAACATAGTGATGAATGAAAAGAAAAAGATTCAGAATAACCTATACCATCGCGTAAAAAGTACTGAACTCTCCTGTAGTATGTGTGTGTATAAACATCCAAACTCTGGAATAAAACAACCCAAAGTCATAACAATGGGTTATCTCTACTGAGAGTGACTGAAAGTGAGACTCAAGGAGCACTTTAACCTCAACTATGTTATACAAGGTTCTAAAGAAAAACATATTTAAGTATTAGTTGTATAAATAATGCTTTAATTTAGTTTAAACAACTAGAAGATACTGGATATATCAATAACAAACCATTGCAAGAAAAGAAACTGTAATAAAAACAATAATGGATAAGAAAAGGACTTTTCTAAGTAAAAAGAAGGGATACTGATAGTGGCCTTCCAAATAATTACAATAAATGTCAATGGGTAAATTCACATATTAATAGATAAGATTTAAATAATGTGCCAAGTACTACCACACATTTTACATAAAATAACTCACTTAATTTTTAGAAAGTGAGATAAAAACTATGAATATTTCCATTTATAGGGAAAAAATAAACTGAGGCACCACATGAAGAATAGCCAACAGACATAGGTAGTTTATGGCAGAGCCTGAATTCAAACCCGGGCAGACTGGACCTAGAACCCATGTTCTTACCCACCACACCAAACATCTCTACATTAAGAGAAAGCAACATGCAAACATTTGAAAGTAAAAAAATATATATAGTATTCAAGAACACATCTAAAGTGAAGCAACTGGAAAGGAAGAAAATAAGAGAATACAGAGATACACCAGAGTAACAACAGAAGGAGCAGGCTCATCAACATTAATATATGACACAACTGAAAAAGTGAAAAGCAACAAAACAGATGGAGCAAAAACACATTTCACATTTAATAAATAAAAATTCATTAAAAAAATGAAAACCATGAACTTTCATGATTTTCTTTGTAGAAGAGCCAACATATTTTTCTCAGAAACAATAAAAGAGAGAGAGTGTCTGTTGAGCCAGGTATGAGGGTGCACGCCTATAATCCCAGCAATTTGGGAGACTCAAGGCAGGAGGATCACAAGGTTCAAAGCCAGTCTCGGCAACTTAGCAAGACCCTGTCTCAAATAAATAGACAGATGGATGGATGGATAGATAGAGGTCTGGGGATATAGCTCAGTGATTAAGTATCCCTGGGTTCAATCTACAATACCAAAAAATGAAAAAAAAAAAAAAAGTTGAATAAGACAATGAGGTTTTACTTTTAAGTGTTTTAAGTAAATGTGAGAATACATTGTTTTTTAAAATGCAAGGAAAAATTGTAAAATATGACCATGAAATAGGTCACACACCAAAAAAGCCAACAAACTGCACAGTAAAAATTATACAGTACATGTAACATGATTAAATTAGAATACTTAATAAATTAATTGTGGGATATTGATAAGTTGTCTTCAATGTTGTCATTATTAAACCTGAATCTGTGTTCTGGCTTCTGACAAGTACCTTTTAGGGTACTTGAGAGTAGGCCTAAACTGCTCAACTGTGCCTAGGGAAGCTAAATCAATGCTGATGATAACCAGAATAGCAGATCCCCAGATTCAAGAAACAAGGGCTGACCATTCTGAAACCAAACAAAAATATTCACTAATAAGGATCACATTTGTCTTGAAGAGGGGACACCCCTCACAGGGATTAATTCATGTACAGTCAGCTGAGCAGCTAGCACCAAGAAAAGAGAATGTAAACCAAATATCCTGAGAAAAGGGGAGAAAACAAAGAAGGGTAGAGAAGAGAATGGCAAGGCTTTAATTCTAACTTTTTTTTTAACCATCTCACTCCCAAGAATTCCATTGTAAGAAGGGAGTGAGCACTAATAAAATGAAAAGTGCAAATTATAAATCTTGAAATAAGTCTTATACAGAAAATACATAAGAGCTATCAAAACTCAATTTAAAAAACTACTTTTTAAGTGAGCAAAAGCTTTAAACAGATGCTTTGCCAAAGAAGATATACAGATGGCAAATAAACATATGAAAGATGCTCAGTGCTAATAGTAGTCATCATGGAGAGAAAATCAAAGTCAAAAGATATCACAGCATAACTATTAGAATAACCAAACTTAAAAAGACTGGCCATATCAAATGTTGATGAGGATATGTACAAAATGGTACTCCCATATTCCATACAGTCACTTTGGAAAAGTTTGTCCTCCCTGTAGACCTGCAGCAGGGTCTTGACCACCACTGGCACCACCTTCCTGCTCAGCAACAGTTGTGGCAACCATTTGTGCCAGCAAGTGCAGAGAAAGCCACCAGTCACAAGTCCCTCTGGACCCACAGAGCAGGTCTGTCCAGAACTAGACAAGTCCCAGTGCACCCGTCTCCAGCCCAGTTTGGACACTTGACCCTGCAAGGCAGTCCCCCATCCCTACAGTCTCCCTTCTGGCCAAACTGCTGCCACCAATAGGGCTGCTGCCACCACTGTCGAGACCCAGCAGATGGATCTCGTAAAGGGATTTTCTTGCAGCCTCCCAGGATAGCAGTAGTAAACACCTCCATCATCTCTTGGGAGCCAAGTACAGACAGACCCAATGTACATGAACAGATCACCATGTCAAGTGCAATTGACTAAACAAGTGTAGAGATCCTGTTATCATGTGTAACAACAGACCGTATGCCTCTGTGAGCCCGTCTTTTTGGCTATACAAGTTTCACTCACTACATCCTCAAGGAGCCAGTCCCAGAGCCCTATCCAATGCACTGTCTTCCTTGTGCTTGAAAAGCATAACCCCAGAAAAGCCTCAAGTGGGTGGTGATGCTTTGCCTTTTCTTCATTTCTATCTCAAATTGAGCAAAAGGTTCCAAAGCTGAGCTGGTAACACTAAGAGTTCAGAGTGGGCAACACCAAAAGAGCTGTACTTTGCCTTTTCTTGATATGCACCTTGAATTGAGCAAAGAACCCTAGTCAGACTGGCAACATATACACATTTCAACGCTTATCAAATGGTATATTTGAAGTAAGCATAGCTTACTGTAAATCAACCATGCCTCAATAAAAACTCTTAAAATTGACTCAGTGGAGGTATACTTGAGTGACAAATTGGGAGATCAATGAACATTTAATTTTTCCACACTAACATGATGGCCAAGTAAAAAGTCTACTATTAGCCACAGACACTGGACTAGATATTATGATATAAGAAACAACACTTGAAAGATAAATTTAGCAATTAGACAGGCATATCTCCAAGAGTACTTAGAAGGGGCCACAGATAAAGGATATGACCAAAACAATAAAAAGAAATGCTAACCAAATTCCTAACAAAAGTTTTCCTCTTAGAGAATTCCCTCATCTGAAGAGAATTTGTTCTACCAACTTACAGAATGTATGTCTTAAAACAGTCTGACCCTAAACAGCTCTCCTGCAAGAGGCCTGGAAACCAGGCCCAGTGACCAAACAAGCAGATGGTAAGACAGGAAGAAGCCTCAGATTCTTCAAGAGCTATACCCAGGGTAAGTCATTTAAGACCCTGATGAACCTCAAATCTTTATTTAAAATATAGAAGCAATAATTTATCTGGCTATCCAAAAGGGCTGTGATGAGATAAAACATCTAAAATCCCTCTAAAAGTTATAAAGTGGAATATAAATACAAGACGGTATTCATATTAAAAAATGTATGTTTGCCTTACAAATTAACATTTTTAACTACCTCCCTTTTCTTATTAATTGCATAGGAAAAGGAAGAAGGTACTTATCAACATTATAATCAGTCTGTAATCATACTGTGAAGTATATAAAAAGCTCATAAGTGATTCACTACATTATTATTATTTATAATGCACACAAATATTTGTCAAATTAATGCTTTTAAATAAAATCATTAGCTCTTTATTCAAGACATAATAAAAACATGACTTAACATGACTTACAAGCATTTTATAAATACAATATTTAGCTAGTTGCATTTTTTATAATTAAAATACATCAATAAATATTCTAAAGCTAAAATCACTGGAAGTATTTTAACACTTGCTAGAGAGATCTGGCTTTCTGAAAAATACTAATCCCAAAGAATTTGAAAAATTCCCAAGTAATTTTTAGGTATTCAGAGTTATAAAGCCCTCTGACCTTGTCCAATCCAATTAATTCTAAAAACCTCTAATTTTCGTTTCTAATCAGGTAGTTAACCACAAATTACAAGTCTTACCATTCACATTAACTCTTTTGGTTAAGAATGATATATTTCTCACATTTTTCTCTCACTTTAGGTATCAATTACTTGAAAATGACAATCACTATGTAAATCACAAAAGAAAATGAATTGAAAATAAATGCATTGCAAATAAATTTGAATTCCAAAGGAAAACAATGAATTAGAAAATACAAAATTGGATGGTTTGTCAAGCAGGTAAAGAAAATATTGTCACCATGCCCCCAATCATGAAGCTGAATCATAGGAAATCACTTTTCTTTCAATGGTAGGATTGAAATCAGGGCCTCAGACATGCTATGTACATGCTCCACCACTGAAATACAGCCCAGCCCCCAAATCACCACTGTTGTTCGTTCATGTTGGTCAGAAATTTGCAATTTCATATTCATGAACAAAATAAAACAGGATAAGGTTAAAACAGCAATAAATCCACTTGGCAGTTCCCAGTGTGAATGCTACCAACCTTAAGTTTCCATGTTTTTAGAAACAAAAAAATTTGTGATAGCATTATGTCTAACAACTAAAACTGCATTCATAAAATAAAGATAAGATGAATTAAATGGTTATTTTAATTAAATATTCCTAATTCTCTGATCCATGAAAAGCAGGAAGAGAAATCCTAAACAGTAAACTATCTCAAATGTACAAACTATGTACCTTGTCTCAAACACCCAACTTTAGCAACTCAAGAGCTCCACTCTTCTGAATAGCAATGAATAACAGTGAGATCATCATCAAAAAGCGGTAGTCAGAGTTCTGCCTAACTATAGAAAATCAGCTAACATATCAAAATCATAAAGCTAATAGTAATAAATGAATTAAATGATGAAATAGGAGAACATTTTAGGTAACCATTTTATATACATTGTACCATTTACATCCCACTACAACTTTAGTCTGGTATCACCCCCACTTAACAGATAAAGAAATCAGGCTCAAATAGGTTAAGTAACTTACCCCAATTAGTAAATTTAAGAACTTATATTCAAAATCAGGTCTGCCAGATATCAAAGTATTATGTTGTTTCTGCAGCAAAATCTTCTTAGAATAAGGTAAGGTATATATGTCATTAAGATAGAAAGTCACAACCAGGTAGTGACACATACCTATAATCCCAGAGGCTTAATGGGAAGCTGAGACAGACGGATCGCAAGTTCAAAGCCAGCCTCAATAACTTAGCAAGGTGCTTAAGCAAGTTAGTGAGACCCTGTCTCTAAAAAAAACACAAAAAAGGGCTGGGGACGTGGCTCAGTGATTAAGTGCCTCTGGGTTAAATTCCCAGTACCAAAATAAAAGTCACAGTTATTAAAACAAGAATTTGTTTAAATTTCTAAGCATTCTACTCAGGCTACAAAACTTCTGTTACAATAAAATGATAAAATTTCAGGAAAAACCACCCAGAGACACTGGATGTGGTGTTGTGTAACTATCCCAGATAGCTGGGACTGGAATTCAAGAGTTCTCAACTCTATATTGCTACCCATGATAAATATATACAAATACTTGGAAAATTACTGAGCAGAACTCAATAGGCATTATAAGGGGCACATAATGTAATACAAAACATGTCAATTTATTCTAAGGCATAGACAGCAAGCATCCAAAACAATTTTAACTCATCTGAAGCTAAATGGTAACTATAATATATTTAACAAATTTGTTTGCCATCTTACAATTTAAGAGAACATTTTAACATTGCTTTAGCAATCCTCTTCAAGTTAAAAGCAAAAGCTACTTAACAGAATTTAAACCAATGCATACCTTTAAAGTGCTACACACAATTTTCTCAGTTATATTATCAGAAAGAAGAAGATGCTGAACGAAACTTTCCTACTAGATGATGCCCACTTTTAACTTTAAAGGAAATAGCAATTTAAAACCACAAATGATACAAATGTTGCAGTGCTTTTGGGACTTTCAGATTCAGATCAAAAGTGGGGAGAGGTCCCTTGGAGAGCTGGAATAAGCACAATTGACCCTCCCCAAAGGAACTTCCTTTCTAACTTTATGTTAGTGACAGATAAGGGAAGTGGAAGTGAACAACTACCCAGGTATTTGACAATTTAACGATTGTCAAGCCCCTGCCCCATGCCCAACTGCAGCCGCTGTTACCCTGGAGCACAACCAGGCAGCAGCCCTAGGCTGAGTACAAATGGGGCCATACTGGAGTCACTGCAGCCCCTAATCCCAGCTGAACTATTATCATCAATGGCCCCACTCCTGAATTCTCATCAGAGGGACTGGGACTTAGTACCAAAGCTTCTGCAAATGCAGCAGAGACTGTCCATCAAATGACCTGGAGGCCTGACTACCCATGGAAGCCCAATGTAACCACCAATTATGCAGCTGCCAGAAAAACTGCCACAGCTCTCATGGTTACCAGGGAAACCACCATGCCACACTGGGTCTGTTCCACTGACAGCTAGCTACAGCAGCCCAGCCTCTGGATTGCCACTGCCCTAGAGTAAGTACAGATGGCTGGATGGTAAGGTAGAGACTGGGGGCTGCTGCTTCATCTAGCTGGGCTATAATCAATGCTGCCATGGCTCCTGAGGTCCCATCAGAGTCATCATCAGCAGCACCTTCAGCCCTGTCACTTCCACAGAAGCCACGGGGCTGTCAATCAAGTGACTACTACTTCAGTGGTCCAACCTAGCTGGCATCAGGATGACTACAGGCTACAGCTGCCCTGCAGTGGCTCTAGAAGATATGGCTTCAGCTGTAACAGCTTCAGACAGCCTATAGTCAGTCACCCAGGAGGCCTCCAACCTGTAATCACTTTGCATGCTTCCACCCACCTTCACCTGTCCCCATTCTGGCAGGCTAGGAGCACCTCCCCAGCCTACAACAGCCAGAACAGGTGACCCTAATATAAACCTATGCAGGCAGGCCTGATTAAGCAGAAAGGCTGAGTTTAGCCAACAGGAGACTGTGCACATGTGTAACCCTATCCCTGTTTGGCTAAATAAGCAGGCTTCCTCATCAGGCCAGTCTGGGACCTGCATCCTCTTATTGACCCCCTATGCTGGAGTATAGTTTCCAATAAAGCCTTGTTGGGATAGTTCTATTACTACTCATGATTTCTATCTAGGGTAAAATAGATTGAGCTGCTTGCATTTAAAGCTGGTAACAAGGGCTACTAGCCCTATAGAATGCCTTATAGCCAGAGAGCTGCTTAAAGCTCTAGAGAGCAGTGAAGAGCTATGGAAGAGCTGAGAAAAAGCAGCTAGAAGCTTCTAGCTCCAATCACTAGATATGCTCATGAAAGCTGCCAGAGGATACTACCCTGGCTGCAAAGGCATTGCCAGGAGTGGTTGGGAGAGCTGTTAACATCGTGAGCATAAGATTACACTAAGAGTGAAGAGATGTTGGCACTCAGAGCTGCGAACACTAAGGGAACTGCACTTTACCTTTTCATGACTTCTATACAAACCAAGCAAAAGAACCCTTGGCTGACTGGTAACCTTAGCATTCAGCATCGATTCCCAACTCCTTCTGTGCTCTCCCTTACATGAGGCTGAAAGTCTAAATCTACATTTCCTAGGCTTCCTTGCTAAGTGAATTGTGAATTTGACTTATTTTTTTCTTTCCCTAACAGAATGCCATTTCTTTTTCTTTTCTCCAGTACTATACTGAATAGGAACGACAGTAACTAACCATTCTTGCTTTGCATCTAATGTTAGGTAAAAGCACTAGTCTTTTACCAATAATTACAATATTAGCTGTAGTTTTACATAGATATCTTTATCAAGTTAAGAAAGGTCCTATTTCGAAGTTCATGAGAGTTTGCCCTCTGTTTCTATCTTTCTCAGCTTTTATCATGAATGCATGAGTACTGTTATATGCTTTTTTCCCCTGTATCTATGAAGATGACCATAGGCTTTTTAAAAATTTTGTTGTTCATTTGGTTAATATTATGAACTACAACAATTTTCGAATATTGAACCAATCTTGCATTTATAAAATAAATGGTACTTAGGCATAATGGATTATCCTTTTCATATGAATGAAACTGAGCATTAAGGATGTCTTCATTCATTACCAGAAGTTTGTAATATATAACTAATGAGACCAAGCATTAAGGATGTTTTCTTTCCTTATTGGGAGTTTAGCAATCAACAAGATGGCCTTGAGGAAACTACCCAGCCTTTAGCATATACAATGTGTAATATGTAAATAATTGGTGACAGAAATAGCCTGAGGAAAAATGATCTCTGTTTCTGAGATCTGAAGAACTTAAAAATATTTCATGACTAGGCAAGAAGGATCAGATAGGAAGTATCTGGCCCACCCTCTATGGGAAGACACTTATAAACCACCTACAAAAAGTACCCTAAATCAGCTTCTACAAGAGATGGGCTTTGTGACAAGAGTTCTCTATCTTCTCCTTTAGCTGACTTTCAATACATTCACCTTCCTTGCCTCAACACTTTGTCTCATGACTTAACTACCCTGCTGTTAGGTGAGCAGCTATACTCAGTCTAATATCATGAACTGTATTCAATTAACTAATATTTTATTAAATAAAATCTTTTTTGTATCAGGGTAATACTGGTCTTCTAAAATAAGATCATGTTCTCTCTCTTCCATTTTATGAAGAGTTTGTGTTTAACTAGTATCCAAAGTGGGTAGAATTCACCAGTTAAGCCATGTAAGCTTAGAGCTTTCTCTGTAAAAGGATTTTTAAGTACAAGTTCAACTTCCCTAATAGACTTATCCATGTTTCCTTGACTGCAATTTGGAAGTTTGTGTCTTTGATGGAATTTGCAAATTTATCTAAGTTATCAAATATATTACATGATAATATCCCTTTATTGTCCTTTTAATATCTATAGGATCTGTAGTGATGTGCCACTTTCTTTTCTGGTAACAGGAATTTCTGTTTTTGGTTTCTTTGTTCCTCATTAGTCTGGCTAGAGGCTTATCAATTTTACTCTGTATCAAATAACCAGCTTGGTTTCACTGTTTTTTTAAAAACTCTTTCTCCTATTCCAAATATATGTTTTAGTTATAGATGGACACAATATCTTTATTTATTTATTTTTATGTGGTGCTAAGAATCAAACCCAGTGCCTAACTAATGCTAGGTAAGCACTCTACCACTGAGCTACAACCTCAGCCCCTCACTGATTTTTTTTTTTAATCTACATTTTTTGTTGTTGTTTTCCATATTATTGATTTTACTTTATGTCATTTCCTTCCTCTTCTTTTTCTGGTTCTAATTTGTTCTTTAGTTTCTAGTTTCTTAAGGTAAAAGCATAGATAACTGCTTCAAAACTTTTGTTTTCTAAAATAAGCATTTAACACTATAAATTTCCCCTAAGAGTAGTCATTTAGGGGTCTCTCTCACATTTTGATATGCTGTGTTTTCATTTTCATTCAATTTAATTTTTTTTTATTTCTTTATGACTTATTCCTTGACCTGTGAGTTTTCAGAATATGATGACTATTTGTGAAATATTGGGGACTGCTCAATTATCTGATACTGATTTCTAGTTAATTCTACTGTGGTCAGAGAACACAGATACATTCCTAAAAAACAAACAAACAAAATACCTGTAAAGAGAAAGCATAGAAATCAAACTCAACTTTCCTATGTTAAATTAGTATAATGATATGCCCAAATTAGAGTCATTCAGCTTCTTACATGGCATCCTTTCTACTACCGTATGTATTTCTCTCAATACCGTCTCAAAACAAAAGACTTGTTATTTGCTCCCTACACTTCAAAAAGAAAAGAAAGAAAAATTAAAGTATTCCACATGTAGCATCTCATTTGATTTTTAGAACTCTATAAAATAGGCAAGAAAGATGATATTATTTTGCATATGAAGAAGTTGGAGCTGAAAGGAATGACTTGCCCTCCTATTCTCATATTTCTCATTACTCCTCACTTATCTCTCAAAGATACTGCTCTCAAAGAGCAATATAGCTGGGTATAGATGTGCACACCTGTAACCCAGTGACTTGGGAGGCTGAGGGAGGAAAATCTCAAGTTCAAAGCCAGCCTCATCAATTTATCAAGGCCCTAATCAACTCAGTGAGACCCCATCTCAAAATAAAAAATAAAAAAGGACTGGGGATGTGGCTCAGATGTTAAGCACCCCTGCATTCAATTCCTGATACAATAAAAAAATACATAAATACAGCAACATAGATGAAATCCACAAATAATTCAAAAACCTCATTTTAGCTACAGTTGGAATTACCACAACCTTGGTTCAGAGTGAATTATAGTAAAATTGACTAGTTTGTTTTTTAAATCTTGACTTCTTAATCAAATTCATTATTTGCCAGATTCTGATGACAAAGAACTGGTTAAACTGGGGGGAAAAAAAAAATCAAACTAATATAGGGAAGAAAATGAGACCTCAGTTTACTAGGCCATAAAAAATTAATAAGAAATGAATATATCAAGTTATACTTTTTCTCTTTTAATGTCCTACCTGTCAAATAGGATAAAATATCCTTAAAAAAATTTTATTATATTAAAATGTTAATATTGAATAGTAAATATTCAAAAACATTATTTTATGCTATTCTATTTCCAATTAAACTTCTAAACTATAATGTTATAGAAATTAATGGCTTTAAAGGTAAAAGACATACACTCTTACCATGTAATTGTTGACTTAGGGGTTGCAGAGATTCCCTCAGTTAGCAGCACCACTTTGGCTCAGATATCAGTAGTAACAGCAATCAAAATTAAAACTAAAAGAAAAAAAAAACAACAAAATTAAATGCCAGTACGCAAAAGCTTTCAAGTCTTCAAAAAAAGTCTTAAATTCAAATTTCATATTTCAGTAATTTTGTCAAGAGTCTTAATCCCAGAACCAGTTCTTTTCTAATTAGTTTAAGCAAGCTGATATGGTATGTGAATCCCCATGTGATTTCAACCCCCTGTCCTGGAATAAACTCTGAAATTAACTTCAGGGACTCACAGTTAATAAGAGCTAAAGGGCAGAAAAATAATCAAGTATATTATAGATACATTCAACTGAACCACTCAATTCATTTACTCAACTATAACATGCATTTCAGGCTTTGTTACTACCTACAGTATCAATCAAATATTGATCACTAATGGAAGAACTGTACCTGATGAAAGCCTTTGTAGTACTTTTTCCCACAATAAGATTTAAACTTAATAAACATCTTGGTGATGATGTCATAAATATTTAATAGTACACATAAGGATAAAGTAGTAATAAAGATTGTATACCTGCTGAATGAACCCAATAAGATGTTTTCAGGATACCGAATATTAAAGCCAGGCTATGCAGCAATCTGACAAATAGTATTTACCTACATGCTATAGTATGAGATAATGAACAGTAAAATGCAGTTTCCTACTCAGAGTCAGTGTTTACTTGGAATGAATATAAACAAGAAAAAGTTAGTGAATAGGGGCTGGGATTGTAGCTCAGTGGTAAAGCGCTGGCCTTGCATGCATGAGGCACTGGGTTCAATCCTCAGCACCACATAAAAATAAATAAATAAAATAAAGATATTTGTGTCCATCTACAACTAAAAAATATTGTTTTTTAATTTTTTTTTATTTGTTAATGAATCTTTATTTTATTCATTTATTATTTATACGTGGTGCTGAGGATCGAACCCAGTGCGTCATGCATGCTAGGCAAGCGCTCTACCACTGAGCTACAACCCCAGCCCCTAAAAAATATTTTTAAAAAAAGTTAGTGAATAGGTATTAATTCATTCAGCAAAACTTTATCAAGCATCTTGTATAAGTCAGCCCCTCTTTAAACACTCAACACACAAAACGGTAAGAAAATAACTGACAGACAAATGCAAGTAATTTTAATGTTATAAGGTAGATGCAAAAATGTGATACCATGGCAGCCTAATAATGGATTGGGAAATGTCAAACAGCTTCAGGGAGTCTAAGGGTAGGGAGGATTGAGGTTTGGGAAAGGCAGGCCAGGCAAGAAAAAGTAGAAACTGCAATTTCCATAGGGAAAAAAAGGAAGAGTCTACTAGACTCCTGAGCCTACTAGAAATAATTATGAGAACATGTATGAATTATACACAGTTCAATAGATTTTGAGAACATAGTTCAGGCTGCCACTATCCTTTCAAAAGTATCTTGAAAATTCAGAATGATCATTTATTCAGTGGTACTGTTTTATATGTACCCTATTTTGCTTATTTAAAATCAAAAGCATCACACAGCTTTCCTTCTCTTCCTTAGGAGCAGCTGTACAGCAAGCTCTTGATTATGCAGAGTAAAAAAGAAAATTGAGCTTTTCCCTAAGTAATCCGCATTAAGTCATCACCTTATTTATAAATACAGAATAATATGGGTCAAGGCTATGAAGTGTGAAACACAGCACCTCTACTAAGAGGTGCAATACCTCCAGGCAGAGGTGCACGTTTCTATGAAACACCATCATTCCAATTCTGTTCACATCTGTGGTTTAATCTCTAAGTGGTCCTGGCAGTGCCCTCCTGTGGAACAGGAACACAGCTGCCCTGTAATTTCCCAATGGTCTTGTGTCTGTGATGCTCTCTCTGCCAGGAATGCTCACCTCTCTTCTAGCTTCCAGGTACCCAAACTGTCTCTAGCCTTCAAAAAGTGTCCTACAACAGCCGCCTCCATCCACCAATATTTATCTATCTGCTCAATAAACACATTTTTATTGTTACCTGTCAGGCAGCATGTGTGTTCCTACCATGGAAAGACCAAAGCACTGTCTTATACACACAAGAACCTCTCATTCCACCAGGTAAAAAAGGCATCTATCTACAGACAAGCAAGTAGCATTCAAGCAACCAAGACTCTAACAGAGGTATACACATGGTATAAATAGAGCACAAAGTAGGAGGTAGTACCACAGGAAGGAGACAAACTCAGGGAAGGCTTCACAGCACTGGAAACTGAATTTGAGCTTCAAATAAGTTGACAGTTGATAGAAACCAAAATCAAGAAAGTGTTTTTAAAGAGAACAAATGTGAGAGATGCAAGGGTTTGGTGAGATGTGTAAGAGGGTATTGAGACCTCCTGGAGTGTGGAACCAAGGAATACTCTGAGACAGCACAATCCAACTGAGTTTCTGCAGTAATGGGAACTCTAACAGAGCAGTCTCCAGCCACAGGAAGCACAGGGCTGAGCACTAGAAATACAACTACAGTATAATATGACCATGTAACTGAACTTTTATTTCATTTCAATTTAATTAATGTTAAGTAGCTACATGTGGATGGTGGTTACCACACTGACAATACCACTTCCAGGGCTTTGGCTCGAGATAGATTGAAGTTCTTACTACCAATATCTGAGAAAAGATACAACAATGAAAAGCATATAAATACTAAAATATTTGTTGATTAGAAGAATGACAAAGGAACAAACTGATCTTTAAGGAAACCCTCCATAAAAAAATCCCAAAGATGTACTTATCCTTTCTGCACAATGCTATCAACTAACCCTAACCTTAAATCATAATTTAGGGACAACAAACCGAAGCCAAACCAGGATAATTAACCACCTACTTAAAAAAATATTTTTTTTTCTAAAAAATAAAGTGAGAGGAGGACCAGACAGCTTATAATAATAACATGAGTTCAGGAAATTTCAATTTCATGATACACCATTCACCTCCTAAGCAGTACAAATTACTTTCTGGTTATGTTTCTCTGCACATTCACACGAAAGACAACTGAATTTTTCTCATAAAACATCTAATTTCGTTCTAGGAGGCATTTTACAATGTCAGTGACAATAAGGTTTTCCCTAGTAATAAGCCCATTAGTCTTACTTATCCACGACATTTAAAGTCAATATGAAATAAAGAATCCTGTGATGTGAAAACGTTTAACCGGAGAATAGGTTGTGTCAAAAGGACTCACTGTTAATCTGCCAATATTCTCCTAATCTGATTGTATCTGGATTTGTTTACTATTTTGGTCCTTGCCATCTCTCTTAAGCCTCTGAATTTTCCAGAAATCAGAAGCTAGATATACTGTTCCACACTTCATTCCCCGGCACCACCTCCTTAACCAACCTCAAATTCTACATTCTCTTCAAATCCTAACTATTCACATATTAAATTCTATTTACAAGACTCATATAGAACATGTAGCCACTATTAGCTTCAGAGAAACATATAAGAATGTTACATACGAAATTTTAATATAAAGCATATGTGTAGCATAAATAACAATAACCCTGTCCATCTTTGGTTGATTATCTGAACTTCAACTTCCCACTATAAAGAATGGTCCTGCACCTTTACAGCAGAGCCAATATGAAGACATGTAACAGACCCCACCACTACCCTATTCAACACATACATGAACTCTTAGAGAAAGTGAGGCAAAAACAATCTTAAGTAATAAGTCAAAGTCCTTGCCCTTAGAAGCCTTAATTTAATAGTGGCAAACAAACAAAAATACAAATAATAAGAAATGGAAGGAACACCACTATCAATTAAAAATGTTAGCTGACATTTACTAAACCACCTATCACATTCTCAACTAGGTGCACTTTTGTTAATAAAACCACATAATTCTCCCAGTTTTGAGTATTTTATGTATTCACAACTTGCCTATCACAGACCTAAATATAAGGATCAAACAACACTTTCTTCCTCTTCCATTTAAAGAACAGTAACTGCCTAGTAAGATAGGAAGAAAGGGCAATCATTTCCAGATGAATATGACTCTGCAGAGATGTAATATGACTGGCTCATATCTTTGGGTTAACAGTTCCTGGCCAGATAATCTCATAGCACAGATAAAGCTCTCTGGGCACTGATTCATTAAAATGTTTGGTAGTGTTAAACAAAGTTTATGGGACATCATTATCTTGGACTGAGCTCTAACATTAGGCCCTAGCTTATCAAACCAAATAAGAATCGGAGAACTTAGTCACTCATGCCATGTGATCAAACTGAACTCTGAAATGCAGTTTTCTAAATACAGATTCACAGCAACCAATCAAAAAGGGCCCAGTTTACTTGGGCTCACACGATAAAATAAAGTTCCTTCTGTTTTAACTCTATAAAGAAAGTAACTTTGAAGCAATCAACCCATTCTTCAGTTCTTATTTCTATAGTCTTCAACCCTTTTTTTGTCAGTAAGACTGCCTCCTCTACTCAGCTCATGAAAACACTTATTTTGTCTTTATACAATGAAGTGTTAACTGATTCTAGAATCACAAATAAAAGCCAATTAGATCTTTAAATTTGTTGTAATTCTGCCCTTTGACACCAGCCTCCTACTATGCTGTAGAAATGTAACCATGACTCCCACAAGGATGAAGCTATGTAGAGGAAGACAGCACACAAGCTTGAGAGTGTTTAGTGGTGGGGGGTGGGGAGAGCAAGGGACAGGCATGCAGAGACTGATTCCATCTGCAATAAACCAGAAAGATCTAAAATTTGCATGTGGAACAGTGACACCAAGAAACTGATTTGTCCTTTCAGATGCACAGATTATGCAAAGTTAATGTAAAGATAAATGCTCATCACCATGTAAATACTGTGCTATCAAGTGGCAAATGCAGAGCTTGCTCTTGAAATAGTGTTTGCATTGCCCATCTATCCGCAAGGAAATGCAGAGGCCCGTATACTTGACTGCAGCAACGTCACACAGTGAAGGAGACTGAGAACCATACACCCCATGTAGTGAGTGTGAACTCCTGTAACTCCTCCATAACATCCCATCCACTTCTGCTTTAACACCGTGGAAGCAGAGGGAGTTCATAATCTATAACCACAATCATTAAGCATCACTATCTGAAATAAGGGTTCCTTTGTACTCAGTGAAAGCCTACATCCTTGTAACTTCAAACCAGCCTACTGAAACTAGAGTCTATGGAGCCCCACAACTCTACCAGTTTCCTGGGATCTGAGGCAGGACTGAAGGTGACCAGTGCTCTCCAGTTGGTCCCACAAGATGCTGCTCAGAGCCACACCTACCACACAGGGCCTGCAGGAAAGGCCCTCCCCCTTCTCAGTCTCTCTCTGCCCTGTCCCATCTCTCCCTCAGTGCATGCCTGATTAGTTTTATCTTCATCTCTTCACACTGCCACCACATGTGATGCACCCTGTCCTACAGCACTATGGGACAATATCCAATTCCTGGGAACAAGATCTAGGGGCATTATTTCCACATGTCAGTTGCCTTTCTAGGGTAGCCTCCCCTGCTTTCCATCAGAACACCCCACCCTCAACCTGCCCAATGCTGGCATTTTCTGTACCCACTGTCCTTCAGCTTGCTAGGCCTTGGCCCCTTTCTGACTAGTGAAACTCAATGGTCACTGCTGCTACAAGATACTGCTCAGCTATCCTGGCAGCAACCACTTCCCCCCTTCCTGTAACCACCACAGAATGCTACAGACTCTTGAGCCAGACTCCAAGTCATGCTGGTTTCTCTGCTTACACAGTAGGAGACTCAAGACAGTTTATTTAAACATAGGTTTCACTAACTACAAAGATGAGACTGGGAGAATATCATTATGAGCTATTAATGTACTGGAAGAATTGGTCTCGACATATGACAACAAGCAGTACAGAGTACAATCACTGCTGCTGCACCACCAGGTGCCACTTCACCTGTCCCCAGGGCTCAGCCCACCAGACCACACAGTCTGCTAGAGTGGGAAAGTACCAAGGTATGTCAATGTCATCCCCAGGCCTGCAAACAGAGAAGACTTCACTGCAATTTTCTGATCAATGTGGCCCAGAACAAGGCAAATTAAGCACATAAAAAACCTAGAACCAAGATTATTTCACAAGTTCAGGTTTAATTCTAGCCTTAAATTTTCCAATTTATTGATTATCACAACAAAAAGAACCAAACTGCTAAAAATCTAACTTGTCACTCTAACAATTCTCTCTCTATTCTCTTATTCTCATTCTTTCTCTTTTAACTACCAGAACTTGGTACAAAGACAATATTTAAATAATAAATAAATAAAACAACTTTTATCAAACAAATGAACTTTTCCAAATGCCTAGGTAATAAAATAATCACGATGTGTCTTCCTGACCTACTTCAGCCAGAGAAAGCTAGACACGCCTTGTATGCAGTGACCTCATGCTGGCTCTGTTACCACCACTTTTAAATGCTGCACAGGCAATATGCATGAGAACTTGAGTCAACAGAACAGTTGTTTCCATTCAACCAAACAGTTAATGAGCTTCTTTGCAAGGGGTATAAAAAGATAAAATAATAACAACTTGTTCATAATAAAATAAGGCTTCCAGCTTGAGGAAAAACTGACTAGAATCAAGTTAAAAAAAAAGCTTTTAAGTAACATTCCAGAACAATCCACAATCATTAAATACAAATGTGAACTACTACCAGTTGGCACCAATAAGCAGTTTTCTTTGTGATACTCAGACACAGCCTGAACACTAGAGAAAAGAAAGGGACAGGCAGGATAGTGGGAGGAGACAGAGAATTGGGCATTTGGCAGGTGGACACAAACTGATGAACCAGGCTTATGAACAGGAAAAGCAAGGTGAGGCCAGAGGATCCTTGAACCTCTCTTTCCAGAACTGTGTAGGAAACATATACAACAAGCTTACCAGCTAGAAGATCCCAAAATTTCAAATTTTTAAAACTCCCAGTTTTAAAAAGTGGGACAGTGTGTCCTTGGCTGAACTTCTAACACTTTTTTCCTGTTGCTCTTGACCCCAAAGACTACAAACCATTGGCTACTAGGGAGGCCCTTAAAGGTAACAGTTTAAACCTTGAAACAGATCCAACCCAAGTGAACCAATTTCCTTGCCTAAACTATTTGTCTCTGCTTTAATTACTGAATCCTATAACTGGAATTCATCCCTGATTCAAAGAGATACTAAAAATAGTGTATTTCAGAATGCAGAATGAGACACATCATGTAATTTTGTTACTAAATTGACTCCTATTTTTTTCACAGCTCAGTAACATACTCTTCAAATACATCTCCATTTATTAATCAAAAACTGTAAAATACTTCAGATACACATTAAACATTAATTCTCAATACTAATTTATTAGTTTATAAGTGAAATCTCAGTCATATACTAACCTGACCTAAAGAGTCTTCTGACTTGTTCCCTCCACTTCTTTTTTTATTATTATTATTTTTTTAGTTATAGATGGACACAATGTCTTTATTTTATTGCTTTGTATGTGGTGCCGAGGATCAAACACAGGGCCTCACGTATGTGAGGCAAGCGCTCTACCACTGAGCTACAATCCCAGCCCGTTCCCTCCACTTCTAATAATGTCCTTCATTGCTATGATGAATGAATTCAAGCTGTTATACAACAGGCATTCCATTATAAATGGCAAATTATTAATAACAACTTATATTTGAATCCACAGTGCCATTTACAAAAAGCTTTCACATAAATCATCTCATTTAATCCACAACAACCCTGACTCCAGCAAGACAGAAATCACTTTAAGCATCTAACAAATTAGGAAACAGGCTCATAGGAAGGAAAGACTCATTCAAAAACCTCATACAGCCAAGTAAAGGTGGGAGGCATTCATCTATCCAAAGTCAACTCCATCTCTGACTCCCTAATATGGTTTGGATGTAAGGTGTCTCCCAAAAGCTCACGTGTGAGACAATGCAAGAAGGTTCAGAGAAGAAACAACTGGGTTACAAGAGTCTTAACCCAATCAGTGAATTAATTACCTGATGAAATTGAGTAGTAACTGAAGGAGGGGTGTGTCTGGAGGAGGTAGGGCACTGGGGCTTTGGCTTTAGAGTATATATTTGTACCTGGCAAGTGGAGATCTCTCTTTTTGCTTTCTGATTATCACGTGAGCTGCTTCCCTCTGCCACACTCTTCCTCCATGATGTTCAGCCTCACCTTGAGCCCTGAGGAATGGGGTCTGCTGTCTAGGGATTGAAACTGTGAGACCCTAAATAAACTTTTCCTTCCCTAAAATTATTCTGGGCAGATCTTTTAGTCACATCAGCAGAAAACATGACTGAAACACTTCCTCTATCTTTTTCAGTGTGTTTGTGGGACCACCTAGCCTGAATGAATCACCCCTCCCTACAACTCCTATAGAACTCAGCAGGAATATTACCCATGTGCCAGCCAACTCATGCTGCTATACACTGTGGCTTCCTTTGGAGACCTATGCTTTGCCTCCTCAACTCAATCGGGAGCCCTAAGAGGGCAGAATTGTGTCTTATTAATGTCTAGAACCATGTGTGTAACAGGCATACACTAAATTTCTGTTTATGATGCCAGCTGTCAAAGAGCTGTCTAATAGACAAGGTCTCATTCCCTAACATCAGAAACCAAGCCATAAGCTGGGTGTGAGGGTGAACACCTGAAATCCCAGTGCCTCAAAAGACTTAGTGACACCCTGAGCAACTCAGTGAGACCCTATCTCTAAATAAAATACAAAAAAGGGCTGAGGATGTGGCTCAGTGGTTAAGTATCCCTGGGTTCAATCCCCAATTAAAAAAACACAAAACAAAACAAAACAAAACAAAACAAAAAGAACCAAAGCCATGGCATCCTTAGCTTTGGCTACATCTTCCTGGTTCCAACCAGAAAATCTCTGGTCATTCATATATCCTTGTAAATAAGCAAAAAAGAGGATTTCTTACTCTGGTTTGTTGTTGTTTTCTTTTTTTTTTTTTTTTAACGAAAGGGAATTTCTTAACTGGGTCCAAATTGCCTTACATCCTACTCGTTGGGTTTCTGCCCCTCTCCCTCACCTACTATATACCACCCCTGGGTTCTGACCGCATGTTGCTTCAGGAGTACCCACTCACCTGACCCACTGCTTCTCCATGTTTTTACTTTCTTGTTTTGACTACCTTGATTCCTAAATATTCATCTGGCTTCTGTTCAGGCACCAGAACCCTTACCTTTTAACTGCCAGGCCCACTTTGACTCTCAAAACTAACTTTCTAACCTGTCCTCACATGTACAACAGTTCAACACCTACTCAGGGAGCTGCTGAGCCTTCTATAACTGGTCAGAAGAGGAAGCATGCTGATAACTGTAGCGTAGTATTTCCACTACTGTTTTAGAGGAAGGGCAAATGTAACAATAGTTCCAACGGCAGTTACTCTCACCTTTCTATGACCCTTATTTTCTTCAAGCTCATACTCTGAAATGGGTGACAGATGCCTGACCTACAATAACACACAGTGAGCTAACTTTTGGATATCCATGCATTAAAGCATGACCCAACCAGGATTTTTATTTAACTTCATTAAATACAATGACTTGGAAATCTGGACAAAAGAAAAGTACTACATAAATTGACAAAAATACTTAGGAAATCTGTACAATACCAGATGGAAATAACAAGATATAAATGCTGCATTGCAGAGGGGGTTTTTTCATCATTACCATAACAATTTTTACATATTCCAGAATCAAACTATATTTCACAGCAAGCTGTAACACCACACCTGACATAAAGATTTCATGTGCAATCCAACAAGTAACTTCAGGTGTTCTTTTCTTCTTCCCTGAGGATAAAGTATAGTAATAGCCACTATAACAAATAGGTCCATAAACCTCTACCCAAAGGGGACTCTCTTGTGTTCAAATAAGACTGACAAACATTGCAATAACATTTCACAACATATCTACATTGAATTCTCTGGAGCCTCTAGTCAAACCCTAACTCACACTATATCTCAAGTAATGAACATTAAATGGCTCACCACACTACAAGAATACTACAGTTTACAAAACAAAGAAAAAATAATCACCTCCTAGAAAGGAACATTAAACTTTAGTTGCCTAGAAAGTAATTCAAAAATATCTCTGGCATTAAATCTCATCTGATTAATCGAATAGCAGTAATCATTTTATTAGTGGCATCCAATATGATCTTGGAGGAAACATTTTCTATGAACCAGTGACTGCATGGTAAAGGGGAAAGATCAGAGGTACAGGCCTTGGAGATCTGAGTTCCGTGCCTGGATCTACCACCAAAAGCTCGGGGCTTTGGGACAGTTATTACTGTCTGAGCCTCAATCTCCCCACTTATAAAAATAAGACCAATAACACCTTTCCTATAGTGAGAATATGATGGATAATGAGCTATCATGGTAAGAAACACAGCAAGGTGGCAGAGGCATTTAGTCAATACTGCTCTACTATTGAGAGCAAAACATACCTCCTGTCAATAGTCAAAAAGCACAACCACCACACCTAGCAGCATTACCAGGACCAAATGCACACCATCCTATATGTGTACAGATGGCATGCCCCTTCTCCCTCTTTAAGGTTACAAAGGTAGGATGGATCTGTCTCCAAATGACAATGTGGATGCTTGTGACAACAGACTGATATCTCCTTTTTGATTTTTATAATAAAGGTAACAATGGCCAATTCACCCACCAAAAGGGCAAAGAAAAACAAATATCACAAATAGATTTTTGAAATTTGAAGTCCTCAGGTTTATTTCTTAAGAGACTGATTTACTTTTGCAAAGTAGTCTGTGAATAGCTTGAATCCTGCACAAGATACCAGCTGAATCTGTCAACCCTGAAGCACAAGGACACCAAGATCCTGATTCTGTCACCCACCATCATTCCCATTACTTGACAGCATTCTTCTTTCAAAGTCTTGAGGAGCCCACTCTACCAAAAGAAGACCTCATCTCTGTAGAACCTTCCAGCAATGATTAAATGACTATAGTCCTCCATAGTGCACTGAAGAAATTACAGTGGCAACTAACCTATACACAGAGACAGACAACAGGCTTGAACTCTAAAGCACCCCAGCAAGTTACATATACTATTTCATACACTACTGGAAGAATAAATTCCATGGAAATTTCCTAAAATGAATACTTGTATAATTCAGACACCAAAGATGTATAATTATGTCATTGTGTATTTCTATACAGATTTTAGTACCATTTTTATCAATCTCAATGCTTAAATTTAATGACCTCAAACCTTTTTATAACATAAAAGTAATCAGCAATTTTAAAGATCCATTTGAAAGCATGTGAATGAGTTACTGTACCTAAAAATGACAGAAAAGTCATCATAAAAAACAACAAAATTGTGATATTTCAACATACTACAGCCCTCTCTCCTGCATAACTTCTAAACTTCGGCATTTTCAACCTAAGAGAACTATATGCTGGTCATCTCTACCCTGCCACAAAGAAGGCAATCATCCCACTATATACCTCAGTCCTCCAACAAGGAAGGGAAGGATAGTGGGGAGGTGGGAAGAAAACCTGGACAGGAGTCACCACTGACTCCTCTGTGGCATTATTTCTTCCTGAAGGTAATAAGTGACACAGAGCAGAAACTCCTGTCCCTCTTGACAGATGACCCTGAACAAGGAGAAAAAAGGAACTGAAACATCTGATCTCCAATATGTACTGTCCCACAAAAGGAAAGAACTCAGCTCCTATGAGCATTACAAGGCTTCTTATTTAAAACACTTCTTTAGTTGGGATTTGTAGTGTGAATCTGCTAGGCTAAAAAGCTAAGCAGGACTGTATCTGCCTTGACATAGAACATCTGAAAGGGAACAAATGAGGAACATGGTCACTAACACTGGCTGAGCCTGCGGTGCTGCTCCTGGCACTCTGTTTACATGCTCTACGTGCAATATGTCTTTCAATCCTCAGAACAACCCTATAAGTATTTTCATTTTATAAAATGAGGAAACTAGGGAAGAGTCAAGAGCCTTCCCCAAGGACACAAGGTAAAAAATGACGTTGAGATTCAAAACAAAACAAAACTATGTTCCACAGAATATGATTTCAACAACTAGCCAGTCCTTCTTTTATTTGAAATGAAATAATCTCACTGTAAAGATAACTCTTAAAATGTAAAGCAATTACCAGGTATCCATTCCACTCACTGCTCACTGCACTATTAAAGGTAAATCTCAAAATATATCTCTACAGAAATTCTAGGCAAGCCAGTAGAGCCCTGGGAATGTATTGTGTATTTCTGTATACATTATATCAAATAATCTTCAGATCCCAAAGAGGATGGCAGAGGTGGGTATTAAAATCTCCAGCTAACAAATGAGTGTATCCAGAGTCGGTAACTTAATACCATCACAAAGCTTCTGAGTGGCAAAGGCTTGGTCCATTCGTAAATGACACCTTTGAAAATATTTTGTCCACTTTGTCCAAATGAATCAAATTTCATGGGGTGACTATAACCTCCATTTTATATAACATTACACAGGAATGGTTTGCCCTAAGGATTAGAAAGCTCAGAACACAAAGAAATCTAAATGAAGTAAATGCCAGACATCAACAATGTCTTCCTAGGAAAGTAGTAATCCATACCTATTTCCTGGCAGAGGGAAAGAAAAACAACAAATCTGCCATGGACGGGGGTAAGAAGATACAAGCTGATCTGTTCACAAACTTTTAACCTTCATTTGTGAGTGAAAACGATGGATTAGAACTATCAGGAGCCCCAAACACACAGTCAAGCCTGCACGCACCTGCCAACTCTTTCCTCTGGGCAATACATATGGGTGGTGCACAAGGATCTGGGGCAAGAGAACTGAGAGGTCACCTCTCTCAGGCACTGACGAACATCCCTGACTGCAGAGTAGGAGGCTGAAACCTGGAGGAAGGCAGGAGAACTGAGAGAAATTCCTCTAAAAAACAGGAAAAAAAAGAGTTCTTCTGAGGAGGCGAAAGCCACAGACTAGAAAGTCAAGAACTCAACAGTATTCAAAAACACTAGTAGCCAAGCTATAAAAAAAGAGAGAGAGATCTCCCACCATTCAAAAAGATGGCAGCTTGGCTCTGACGCATAACAAGATCACCAACGTTATACTGGGGCTCAGATTCAAAGCGCGAGTAAAATCAAAGTCCTGATCCCAATCTCAAAGTAGAAGAAGCTAGTGTTGACCAGAATCCAATACTACTAAAAAGCTCCACCCTAGCTCCACATTAACAGGGTGACAAAGAAAGGACAAGCCTTTTTCTTTTTAAATTTATTTATTCTAGTTAGATATACATGACAGCAAAATGCATTTTGATTCACTATACAAAAATGGAGCACAACTTTTCATTTCTCTGGTTGTACATGATGTAGAATTATACCACATGTGCAGCCATACATGCACCTAGGGCAATGATGTCCATCTCATTCTACCATCTTTCCTTCCCCCATGTCCCCTCCCCTTCCCTCCCTCACCTTTGACCCAAGTTCCTCCACTCTTCCTATGCTCCCTCCCCCATTATTAATTAGTATACACTTATCAGAGAGAACATTCGGCCTTTGGTTTTTTGGGATTGGCTTACTTCGCTTAGCATAATATTCTTCAACTCCATCCATTTACCTAAAAATGCCATAATTTTATTCTCTTATTGGTAAGTAATATTCCATTGTGTATATATACCACAGTTTCTTTATCTATTCATCTATTGAAGGGCATCTAGGTTGGTTCCACAATTTACCTATTGTGAATTGAGCTGCTATAAACATTGAAGTGGCTGCAGCACTGTAGTATGCTGTTTTTAAGTCCTTTGGGTATAGACTGAGGAGTGGGATAGCTGGGTCAAATGGTGGTTCCGTTCTGTTTTCTAAGGAATCTCCACACTGCTTTCCAGATTGGTTGTACCAATTTGCAGTCCAACCAGCAATGCATCAGTGTACCATTTCCCCTATATCCTCATCAACACTCATTGTTGCCTGTATTCTTGATAACTGCCATTCTACTGGCATAAGATAAAATCTTAGAGTAGTTTTGATTTGCATTTCTCTAATTGCTAGAGATGTTAAACATGTTTCATATGTTTGTTGATTGATTGTATATCTTCTGAGAAGTGTCTGTTCAGCTCTTCAGCCCACTTACTGACTGAGTTTTGTTTTTGGTGTTAAGTTTTTTTCAGTTCTTTATATATCCTGGAGATTAGTGCTCTGAGGTGTGCATGGCAAAGATTTGTTCCCAGAATGTCAGCTCTATGTTCACTTCATTGATTATTTCTTTTGCTGAGAAGAAGTTTTTTAGTTTGAATCCATCCCATTTGTTGACTCTTGATTTTACTTCTTGTGCTATAGGAGTCTTGTTAAGGAAGTATGGTCCTAATCTGACATGATGAAGATTTGGGCCTATTTTTTCTTCTATTAGGTGCTGGGTCTCTGGTCTAATTCCCAGGTCCTTGATCCACTTTGAGTTGAATTTTGTGCATGGTGAGAGATAGGGGTTTAGTTTCATTTTGTTGAACAGGCTACCTTTTCTCCAATGTACGTGTTTGGCTCCTTTATCTAGTATAAGGTAACTGTATGTAAGTGGGTTTGTCTCTGTGTCTTCTATACCATTGGTCTACATGTCTATTTTGGTGCCAGTACCATGCCATTTTTGTTACTATAGCTTTGTAGTATAATTTAAGGTCTGATATTGTGATGCCTCCTGCTTCACTCTTCTTGCTAAGGATTGCTTTGGCTATTCTGGGTCTTATTCTTCCAAATGAATTTCATGATTGCCTTTTCTATTTCTATAAGGAATGACATTGGGATTTTAATTGGGATTGCATTGAATCTATACAGCGCTTTGGGAAGTATGGCCATTTTGACAATATTGACACTGCCTGTCCAAGAGCATGGGGGATTTTTCCATCTTCTAAAAACTTGTTCAATTGCTTTCTTTAGTGTCCTGTAGTTTTCATTGTAGAGGTCTTTCACCTCTTTTGCTAAATTAATTCCCAAGTATTGTTTTTTTGAGGCTATTGTGAATGGCGTAGTTTTAGTCATTTCTCTTTCAATGGATTCATCACTTATGTATAGAAATGCACTTGATTTATGGGTGCTGATTTTATATCCTGCTACTTTGCTGAATTCATTTATTAATTCTAGAAGTTTTCTGGTGGAATTTTTTAGATCCTCTAAGTACAGAATTATGTCATCAGCAAATAATGATAGTTTGAGTTCTTCTTTTCCTTTTCATAGCCCTTTAATTTCTTTCATCTAATTGCTCTGGCTAGTGTTTCAAGGACTATGTTGAATAGCAGTGGTGAAAGAGGGCATCCTTGTCTTATTCCCATTTTTAGAGGGAATGCTTCCAATTTTTCTCCATTTAGGATGATGTTGGCTTTCTGTTTAGCACAGATAGCTTTTACAATGTTGAATTATGTCCCTACTATTCCTAGTTTGTCTAGTGTTTTGAACATAAAAGGGTGCTGTAATTTGTCAAACGCTTTCTCTACATCAATTGATAAAATCATATGATTCTTATCTTTAAGTCTATTGATGTGATAGATTACATTAATTGATTTCCGTATGTTGAACCAACCTTACATCTCTGGAATGAACCGCACTTGATTATGGTGCACTATTTTTTGAATATGTGTTTGTATGCAATTTGCCAAAATTTTATTGAGAATTTTTGCATCTACGTTCATCAGGGATATTGGTCTGAAATTTTCTTTCTTTGATGTATCTCTGGTTTTGGTATCAGGGTGATACTCGCCTCATAGAATGAGTTTGGAAGGGCTCCCTCCTTTTTTATTTCATGAAATAGTTTGAGGAGTATTGGTATTAATTCTTCTGTGTAGGTCTTGTAGAACTCAGCTGAGAAACCAGCTGGTCCTGGGCTTTTCTTGGTTGGTAGGCTTTTGATGCTGTCTTCTATTTCCTTGCTTGGAACTGATTTGTTAATGTTGTGTATAACCTCCTGGTTCATTTTGGGTAGGTCATATGCCTCTAGAAATTTGTCAGTGTCTTCAAGGTTTTCTATTTTACTGGAGTATAAATGTTCAAAATAGTTTCTAATTATCCTCTGTATTTCAGTAGTGTCTGTCGTGATATTTCCTTTTTCAGCACAAATTTTAGTAATTTGGGTTTTCTTTCTCCTTCTTTTCATTAGGGTGGCTAAGGGTTTGTCAATTTTATTTATTTTTTCAAAGAACCACCTTTTAGTTTTGTCAATTTTTTAAATTGTTTCTGTTTCAATTTCATTGATTTCAGCCCTGATTTTAATTATTTCCTGTCTTCTACTTCTTTTGGTGTCGGTTTGTTCCTCTTTTTCTAGGGCTTTGAGATGTAGTGTCAGGTTGTTTATTTGTTGACTTTTTCTTCTTTTAATGAATGAGTTTAATGCAATGAACTTTCCTCTTAGCACTGCCTTCACGGTGTCCCAGAGATTTTGATACAATGTATCAGAGTTCTCATTTACCTCTAAGAACTTTATCTTCTCCCTGATGTCTTCTGTTATCCATGTGTAATTCAATAGCATATTATTTAGTCTCCAGGTGCTGGAGTAGTTTCTAGTTCTTAATGTGTCATTGATTTCTAATTTTATTCCATTATGGTCAGATAGGATGCAGGGTAGTATCTCTACATTTTTGTATTTGCTAAGACTTATTTTGTGGCATAACATATGATCTATTTTGGAGAAGGATTCATGTGCTGCTGAGAAAAAAGTGTATTCACTCGTTGATGGATGGAATACTATATATGTGTCTGTTAAGTCTAAATTATTGATTGTTTTATTGAGTTCTATGGTTTCTTTGTTTAGTTTTTGTTTGGAAGATCTATCCAGTGGTGAGAGAGCTGTGTTCAAGTTATCAAGTATTATTGTATTATGGTGTATTTGGTTCTTGTAGTTGAGAAGGGTTTGTTTGATATACGTAGATGCCCCATTGTTTGGGGAACAGATATTTAAGATTGCCATGTCTTCTTGATGCATGATTCCCTTAAGCAGTATGAAATGTCTTTCTTTATCCCTTTTCACTAACTTCGGTTTAAAGTCCACTTTATCTAATATGAGGATGGAAACCCCTGCTTGTTTACATGGTCTATGTGAGTGATACATTTTTTCCACCCCTGCACTTACAATCTGTGAAAGGACAGCCCTTCTTTTGGAAATAGATATTCCTCAGGCTTTATTATTCTTTAATACACAATATCCACCACACAATAAAAAATTATAAATCACAGTAAAAAGAACAAGATACATAAAAAAATAACAGTCAACAAAGGCAGACCCATACTTAACCCTGATATTGCGATGAATAGATGAAACTATGTTAAGTGTTCTAAGGGATCTAGTGAGAAGATGAGCAGATAAGCAAGAACAGGTAAAGAATTACAAGAGAGTAAAATAGGAACTAAAAAGCATATAGAAAAAGTACAAATAAAAATTTAAATTTTGAAAATAAAAGAGCTCATTCAATGAGCCTACCAGAAAACTGGATGCAGAAGGTTCTATGATTTTAAAAGGAAAATGGAGGGAAAAAAATTCAGAAGGCAGTAAGAAAAAGTGTGGCAAAAGTATTACTTGAAGAAATAATGTCTGTTAATTTTCCAAATGTGGTAAAAGACACTGACTCACAAAGCCAAGAAACTCAGTCAACCCCAAGGAGGAAAAATAAAAAAAAAAACATATCTAGGCATATCATAGTCAACCTGTAAAAACCAAAGACAAAGAAGAAATTTTCAAAGCAACCTCAAGAAAAAAAGTATATTTCTCACTAATAGTATGTGAGAAAAGCAACATTACAGAATTTATCAAAAATAATTAAAGTCAGAATACAACTGACTTGTATGTTTAAAATTTTGAGGGGCAGGAAAAACAACTGTTGCACAGGATTCTTTATCCAGCAAAATGTGTATATAAAGAGTCCCCAAAACTAAGCACAAAAATGAAAACAAACAATCCAATTATGAAATAAACAAAAGACAAAGATACATTTCACCAAACAAGAGAGATGGATGGTAAATAAGCAAATAAAAAGATGATCAGCATCCTCACAGCTATTAGGAAAATGCAAATCAAAACCACAATGAAATATCATTACTCTGATAGAACAATTAAAATAAAAAATGTAACAATACCCAATTCTGTTAAGAATGAAAAGAAAATTAATCTCTCCTATACTGCTGCTTAGTAATACAAAATGGTACAGCTACTCTGAAAAATGGTTTATCAGGTTCTTACAAAATTAAGCATACACTTGCCATTCAACCTGGCAATCATACTCACAGGTATTTATCCTGGAGAAATGGAAATACATTTATATAAAAGCCTGTATACAATGTTCATAGCAGCTCTATAATACCAAAATACTGGAAACAATGCAAATGCTGTTTGGGTGGATGGCTGGACAAACTCTGCTATATCCACAGGATGGTATACATGACTCAGCAATAAAAAAGAATGAACTACTGATACATACACCAACCTGGACAGAATTCAAGCAGCATTTGCTTAACAAGAGTAAATCTTAAAAGGTTACATACTGTATGATGATGTGTACTGAAAATGACATGACTAACAAATGGAGAAGCGGGAACAAGGATAGAGTATGGGATGGAGAATACAAAGAAATGGCATGAAGGAGATCTTTATGGTAATGGCACAGTACTTATGGCAGTCATTCAAATATATACATGATAAAATTGCACAGAACTTTATATAAACATACACACATGGATGCAGCTTAAAAAACAGGAAATACTAAATAAGGTCATTAACATGGTAATAATATGTACTGATAGATATCAACTTCCTGGTTTTTACTGCACTGTAAGCTGTAAAAGATGCCACCACTGGGGAAGCTGACAAAAAGTACATAGGACTCTAGTGTTTTTGTTTTTGTTTTTAATATCCTATGAAACAATAATTATTTTGAAATAAAATGTTAACTTTTTAAAGGAAAAATAAAATAAAAGACATTTTTCAATAAGCCAAAGCTGAACAGATCCACACAACAAAAGATGCTGGAATTCTTCAAACTGAATGGAAACAATACCTGAGAGAAGCAAGAAGGAAGGAAGAACACCAGAAAGTTATTGACTCACAGTGCGGCATGTTTCTACTGAGATATTCATTTAATATTCAGTTAATATTTGTGAGAGATATATGAATGTTTGTGTGTGTGTGTGTGTGTGTTCTACAATAACCAGTATTGTAAGCACCATGGAATCAAAGATAAATAACACTAAATCATACAATCTAACATATGTCTATACAATTATTACCAAAAAATGATAATAAAGACATTGTCATCTAAATACTTATACTGGTGGCTGTAAAACAAAGAGAATTGTCATTTTGAAAGAGAATCTTGCTAGAGTTGAATCTGAAAATGAATGTTAAGTGAAGTATGATGGACAGTATTCTATGCAAAGGGTGTGACCAGAGCTTAGTCACAGAAGTATAAAGAAAGAAGTCAAATAAATAATGCCAAAGATTCAAGATACCCAAGACTGTGGAGGAAGAAATCCCTAGGAAATGACAAAAGGCAAATGGGGATGGGGGGTGTGGAAGGCAAGGCAGAGAACTTCTGCCAGATGTGACGTCACTAGTGGACATGCCTCCTGTCAATCAGCGAGTTTTCCTGACCCATCAGGAAGGACTATGGCCTTCTCTTCCTGTACCCAACCCCTCCCCTTCCTGACCGGGTTTTCTTGAAATTCTCTAAGCACGGAATCTCCGGCGCCATTTCTCCTGACCCGCTCTGATGGACGGGGAAATGGTCCGAGGG
>PVHX01015563.1:0-46224 GCA_004024805.1 Geosciurus inauris
TAAGAATCTCCCTCAGGCACAAGTCTCGGCAGACCAACCTCCATGGATGCTTAATAGCACATCAGGGTGAGAGGAATGATAGATGAAGAACTTGAGGCTGTCACTAATCGCAGAGGCACAAAGAACACAGGGAACACATTCTTGAGATCAAAGTTATGTGGAAAACAAATTTTATATAACAATTCTTTTTTGGGGGGGTTACTGGGAATTGAATTCAGGGGCACTCGACCACTGAGCCACATCCCCAGCCCTATTTTGTGTTTTATTTAGAGACAGGGTCTCACTGAGTTGCTTAGTGCCTCGCCGTTTCTGAGGCTGGCTTTGAACTCGTAATTCTCCTGTCTCAGCCTCCCAAAGTGCTGGGATTACAGGCGGACACTGACACGCCCAGCTATAACAATACACTTTTAGGCATAACTTTCATGCAGGTCACAGGGGTCCTGTTGCATCTAAATGAAAGTTTGGCCCATTCCTCAGCTGGAGGACCTATGCAGCGGAAAGCCAGGAGCTACTCATTTGAATATTTAGGTTCTCTGCTCTGTACATGAACAAACCCCACAGGTCAAGTTTTCAAATTATATCACATCATTCCTTATGAAAATACCCAGTGATTCAAAGGAGGACTACAGTGCCCAGAGTATCAGAGGAACTCCGGGCCTGGGAGGATCCCTCTTGTTCAAGGATGAATAGATATGCTCAGATGCCACCCATTTGGTGACCTATCACAGCACATACCCACACTTGTAGAACTATAGTCACAAATGGTCATGTTATTTTAGGAAATATGTGCATTTTGTGTTATGAGATTAAATTTTATCCATTCCTTTCTTCATTTCTGTCAGTGACCTTATGCTCTTTGGTCTCACTGTTGTCTTTGTTTGGAGTTTCAAGGATGCATCCTTAGAAAAACAAGTCTCAAGCATTCATATATAGTATAAGAAATTGAAGGGATTAAAATACTCCCCTTTCCTTCAGCTACCCAGGGAGAAGGAATATTCTGGAACTTAAAACATTGTCAGAAAATCCAATTTCATAAGGTGGTGAATTGAGAACCCTCCCAAGAGCATGAATCTTAGGCTTGTGCCCTGAAGGAAGGAGGTGTAAGCATCCAGGACTCTTGTCGACATATCAGTTCTCTGTCAATACAAATATACACTTGCACATCAAATTTCAACAAACAGAACTGCTAGAATTCTGCAAAGTCTAGACAATACACCCTGAACTACAGAAGTCACCTTCAAATGAAACCTGGCTTTGCTGTCAGTTGTCTTCTTGATGACCATTACCCAGGTACTAGCAGAGCTGACAGCAGCTATGATACAGTACAGTACTGACAAAGCAGCTGTACCTAGAGAGCACTCCTCTGCTCCCATAGGCTTGGTAAGACATGAAAGGGTAATAGCCTATTGCTCAACCAGATTTCTCATTTTAACAAAGAAGTTGATAGTCTTGCTTCCTTGAGACTGAACATCACCTAAGTGAGAAGTACATACTGATCATGCGTGACATTGGATGGATGAGTGAAAAGTATTTCTTTGTCCCTGCCAATCCCAGAACTCAGGAAAGGGCGTGGCATATAAAGGTTCCCTGAAGACAAGAGGTGAGTAAAAACAGGCAGCAACAGTCTTGACCACTGACCTGAGCTCCTCAAGCATCTCTTTATTCGTTCTGTTCTGTTTCTTCCTTTATTTGTACCATTGTCTAAGCTTGGGAGGCCCTTCCTCCTGCATTCCTGCTACGCACGCACTAATTCCTACTATTCACGAGTACTAATGTATTCAGCCCAGTGCTTTATCTGTTCATTCACTCCATTTCCTTTTTCTGTTTGAACATTCATTCCATTAGTTATCCATTTTTTCAAGCATTCTGTTATGTACCACTGCCTTATTCAATTCATTCCTTCACTGGATTCATTCATTTATGTACTTTATTTCCTCAACAGTTTTTTTTGTGTGTGTGTGTGCCACAGAGATATTTACTTTTAGAACAAGGTCATACCATCTTCCTAGACTTCCTGTAGCAATCCATTCCATGGTGGCTACTTGAACATTTTTTAATAAATAGCTGATCTAAGTGAATTCATAGCTATTAAAAATTGCATACAGTATAGCATTTTGAGGAGGGAACACTGGGAACTCACCATCAAGGCCATGGACACAGACAACCAGGTGAATCCCATCTTCCAAGTTTTCTTCCTCTTCCTCTGGTGGGAAATATGGTATATCAGAAGCTAGTACAGATAAGTCACTGTACAGAAATCCTTCAATCTTCAGTTCTTTTTTAAATTTTTCTTTGGCCTGATAAAAACTGGAGAATACACTAATTAATCACAAGCCAAGCTGTGTATTGCGTGTTGAGCAGGAAATGAGTGGGGCTGGTATGTAGGAATGATGAGCGTCCCTAAGCCAAGTGTCTGCTGAGAGGCAAGTGCTGAGCACGAGACCTGGGGTAGGTGCTGATGAGCTACGCTTTGCTGTGAACAAGAAGGCAGCAACACATCCAAGGAAACCAAAGGCTTTGTGTTGTACAGATTTTTATATGGTTCCTGCATTGATCAGGAGACCAGGTCATAGGACATCTAAGATTCTATCCAGTTCCAAGGATTCAGGCAATCTTTAAATTGATGTCCCTGGAGTGAAAGGTCCTTCTCTTGACATACAAACACACCACGGCCTGGCCTCCACCTGCTTCTCCAGCATCATCTGTCACCATTCCCAGCCCCCAGACTTATACATGAGCTCTATGGCTTGTCTTCACATGTGTTTGCATGCAGTTGTGTATCTGAAATCCCCTTGCCACCTTGCTGCGATGCTCTCTGCATGGTTTCCTGACTAGATGATGGTTAAGAGCATCAGCTTAGGAGCCAGAGTGCCAACATCAGAATCTTGGTATTGACACCTGCTGTCCCTGGATGTCTGTCCCTCACCTGTAGTGCTTGGGACCAGAAAAGTTTCGGGTTTTAGGATATTTTTTTTATTCTGGGATATTTGCATATATATATATATAATCTGATACCTTGGGGATGGAACTCAAGCCTAAATATAAAATTCATTATTGTTTCATATCTGTCTTACACACATAACCTGAAGGTAATTCTGTACAATATTTTAAATAATATGGGTCATGAAACAGTTTCATAATGTGGAATTTTCTACTTGAGGCATGATATCAGTGCTCAAAAAGCTTGGGATCTTAAGAGTCTGGGTGAAGGATGTGGCTCGGGGGTAGAGCTCTTGCAGAGCACATGCAATGCTGGCTTATATCCCGGCATAAACAAACAAACAAACAAATACATACATTTGAATTTTGGAACATGTTGAATTTGGGATTTCACATTAGGAATGTGGGACCTGCATGACTGTCTATCAGGCATATCATCACTGGCATGATCATCATTGTTACTCTCTGGAATATTTCCCCCCAGTACAGGTATCGTCTTCTTTAAGACACTTGCCTGGCCACATTCTATTGATAGCCATTGCCCTCAGACAAATCAGATCCTTATCCTTCTGGCTCCGTTGAGTATGCACACATCACCATGTTTACCCAAACAAAATTTAAATGTCTGCTATATACTTGAGTTGATGACAAGTGTCATATGATAGGTATTTAGTATTCTTTACTGAACAAGAAGTCAGAGTCTAATCATCCCATATATAAGACACCTATGAAAACTAAGTCAGCAAGCAACATGCCACTATGGTCACTTTGAAATAAATAAAATATTTGGGGAGTTCCATTGTTTTGGTAAAAGTAATAGATGAATGAGTAGAGCATGGGAAAACATATATTTCTTCTATATATGAAAATGTATATAAATGATACATATGAACTCCAGATTATGGTTTTCAACCTATTTTAATGTACCCCCTTGTCAATTTGGTTGAAATATTTGGTTGAAATATTCACAAATTTGGTTGAAATATTCACAGAATTTAAAACTCGATACTTAATGGGCAATATATAACAATATTTTGCAAATCAGTAAATAAGATGAGCTACATTGATGAAATGATGCTATTTTATACCCTATCAAATAAATAGTTTATAAGTAGGGGGGAAATGTCAATTGAAATCCCCCACAGGATGAAGGAGTGGATTCTAGCATTGCAGAAGGATCCGTGAACTTCAGAAATTCACAATCGTAAAGGAGGCTCATGAGGCCAATCTGGTTAAAAATTTCCATCCCCACAAAGGCTCTTAAAATGCCCCTCAAAATGTGCAGACAGTGACAGTGGTGTTCACAAGGGAAATGTGCAAATTTAAATGTTCCCCTGACAAGGATTTTGTTCATATTCTGAAATACTTTGGCAACATCAAATGGTGAAGTAAAATAGAAGTACAAGCATAGAATGATATTTCCAATATATTATTAAGTTGGGTAAAATGTATGCAGGAACCGTCAGAATCATCCAATTTCTGCATTAAAAGCATATATGGATACAGAGGCACACAGTGAATCGTGGAGGAACCTACACAGTTGTTATGTTGGGAGGTGGGCTTATTGGTAATTTGTATTTCCTTATACTATTCAACCATTTGTGCTTATATGATATACATTTGATTATTTAAATCAGAAAACAGATCTCTCAACTTTTAAAGAGAGTGTGTGAAATTGAGCATTCTGTGGGAAAATCCAAATGTTTGCGACAGGTATCCCATCAGCGAGCGTACCTGAACATCCTCTCGCTGACATCCTCCTCCCACTTGCTGGAATGGGTAGAAACGACTCCAAAGGAGCCCAGAGGCTGATGAGTGATGGGAACTGGGGTCTGTTTGGAAGAGAATCCAGCCCTGGCAGGGGTCTCCTTGGGCACAGATGAGAAGGGGAGACAGGTAGCAGTGCAAGACACAGACAAGTTGACAACCTCCACAGTCTTCAGGCTGTCCAGGGCAAAGGTCTCTGTGGAGGCCAGCGGGGCACCCATGATGGAAGCGCCTGTCCTCAGCTCTTGGTTTCTCAGAATTTGGGAGGGAATGGAGTGAGTCACAGTGGGGCACATGGTTCCTGCTTCATGTTCACCCTCCAGAAAGGCTTCAGGTCCTCCATGCAACACCACATGCTCTATCGCGCCAGGTGCCCCGCTGTGCCCGGGATTCAGGGGGGTGGCATCAGAAGCTGATACACACCTGAATTCAGGCACCTTATGGTGAGACATTTCCCCAACTTCTGAGATACTGCTGTTGGAGGGAACGTGTTTGCCCACATTCGAGTCTTTAGGCCTGCCCTTCGGGGTTTCCATGAGTGCTCTATGCAACAACCTGGTCCTGGAATTTTCAAGCGCTATAATATGTGGTATTTTTAAGTTAAGACCTTTGGTTTCAACATCTGGAGTGTTCTCAGTCCTGCCATCCAGACAATAGTGGCCTTGAGGCTCCAGCTGGCTCTCTATACCTTTGGGGATGTCCATGTAACCAGGGTCCTGCTGTTTATCAGCATGTGAAACTGTTTCCCCCAGGGAACAGCCTGCCCTGGAGTCCTGGGCTCTGGATCCACTACTTGGTTGAGAGCTATGCTCAGGGGAACCTTTGCTCTTCTGCATTTCTGAAGCTTCAGTGGAGTCTCCCTTCTTTTTTGAGGTGTCTGCACCTTCTGTTGCGTCTTCTGGGCTGCTGATTTGGGGTGCAGATGCAGATTTGGTCAGCTTGGTGAGGGCCAGCTCACGTTCTTCCTCCTCAAAAGGCAAAGAGCTGATGGAGGTGAGGGAGGCCTGGATGCCACTGGGTAAGCTGGTGTTGCTTTCTGTGTGCCCACCCTCCAGGGAGTTCCTGTGGAGCGCATGTCTTCGAACCAGCTGGTGTGGGACTTCCCGGTCGCTGGCCAACTCTAGGGCCCTGCTTCGGGCCTCTGACCAGGCAACGGAGCTCGGTTCACTCTCAATGCCCGAGTCAGATATGAGGGAAGAGGACCTCTTGATGGCTCCAGACATCATGGACAGCTCCTCCTGCTCTTCCACATGAGAGTCCTGGAAGGAAGACCTAGTATCCAAAGGCTCCAGCAGAGTAGCACTTAGTGGGGGCTCAGCAGAGGCGAGTCTCAGGCTCAGCAGCACTGGCTTACCCTCTGGGTCTGCTCCCCTTCCTGGAGTACTTGACTCCGTGACAGTTGCTTTGTCTGAAGAGATGGCATTTTGGTGATTTCCACCTGCTACCACTTTGCTTGGTACTGTCCTATAACTGTCCCTAGGGCTTCTACTCTCACTAGGGACTTCCATGGGCTCAGCCCTGTGAGGGTTCTTATTGCTAGATTTCACCTCAATGTACGTCAACGGTGTAGACTGTCCATCCTCTGGGCCTGGACTCCTCCTAGGGCTGTCCACGTGTGCCAGTGGATGTGTTCCGACATCAGACCTTTGGCCAGTCCAACATTCATCTTCAGATGCACTTGCTTTGTTCTGGAATTCACCAATTGTCAGATACACCTGAGATTCGGAGCACACGTCCACGCGATTTGCTGTAGTTACATACTCATCTGCCCCTGGACACCTAGTAACCTCCTCACTAGAGTCCGTTTGAGGTTGTTTCCTAGTAGATAAGACAAGGTCTCCCCTAAAAGATGGTTTCCTATTTACAATATGGTTCTCTTCTTTTTCTTTTAGAGTCATTATTGTGGGACTTACGGCTGGAACTTTGAAATTAGGATAAACACTCAAATTGTGCCCTACAAAAAAAAAAGAAAGAAAATAACAGTTTACAAATCTATGTTAACAAGTTATGCAAATAGCCAATTGTGTAAAAAAAAAAAAATTGGCAGTCCTTTATTTCTTTTTTAAGAAAATACTCTCCTGGAGATTCTTAGAATTTCCCAGGACACAGAAGTCAAACCCAAAGAGGTCCAGAGAGTTTATGCTCACCTGCTAACTCATGCCGAGTTTCTAAATAGCTCATGCTAATGAGCTGAATCAGGATGCGGCTGGCCCTAGCAGAAGGACCGAGCAAGTGAAGAGGCCTTAAGGCCTATAGCCACGTCACATCAGTCTGACCCATAGAGAGAGATGGAGTTAGTGCTTCCCACATCATGAAGCCCCAGTAGGGAGCCTAGATACATTGACCCAGGAGGCATGTTCCAGGAGAGAGACTAGTCCTGAGAACATTGGAAATTCCTACCTGGGATCCTCAGACCTCAGCGTCTGAACCTCTGGGTTTTGTATTTATTTTTGTTTTTTGCTTTCAGCTGACCCTTACTTGTATCCTTTATAATAAGAATGTAATTGTAGGTATAGTCCCTTCCTGAGTTCTGTTTATTCCAGCAATGTTGGACCTGAGGGGGCTAAGGGAACCCAGAAGTCATGGCTGCTTGGCCAGAAGTGTGGGTGGCCTGAGCCCGTAGCTTGCCTGTGCACCTGAAGTGAAGTCAAGCTTGTCGGGTGTGTGCTTCAGTGTAAAGTGTGACCTGACTCTGGGTAGTGTCTGGTGTGCCCGGTGCTAATGCCCGGTGTCCATTCCTCGCTTTCATTCACTGTTCACTTATGAAAGCATGTTTAATGGTTCTCACAGGGGAGCACAAAGGCATTTTCCTGCTTCCTATAGTATTTTCAGATGGAGAGACAGCCATGGAGCCGGAAGCCCTGTTTTCCTCCTGATGTGGTCACTTTCCAGCCACGAGGTCCCAGACAACTGTGGAGTCTCCAAGCTCCTGGTGTTGGTATTCCCCTTCTCTGCCTGAGGGAAGCAGAGCCACCATGGCCAGCAACTCACAGAGGAGTCACAGCACCAACCAAGGGACACACAGGGAAGGAGAGTTTCACTTTGTCCAGAAAAATGCTGTCAGGTTTGAACTCTGCAATCAGGTTAATTATCCCTTGTCTGTCATAGCACAGGAAGCTTCCAGAATCACACTGAGCTTCATAGGCAGGTGCCAGGGAACCAAAGTATGGTCTTTTGCTTTCTTTTTTCTTTAGGGAACACTATTCCCTCTCAGTGTTCCCGCCCTTCTCTTTCTCAGCCTCCCCGCTCCTCCTCGTCCTCACCTCTGTCTCTCTTGGCCTCTGTCTTCATCTGTCTCTTCTCCTTCCAAGAATTAATATCTGGACAAGAGTAACTCTCTATCCACCATGCTTACCTGCATCACAGCTCTGATAGAGCCTTGTGATGTTACTCAATTTCCATGTCTACCAAGCCGAGAAAGGGGGAGCCCGGGTTTTCATTTTCTTTTTGAAACTTCATTCTCCATCTAGTTCTCAGGGTCTCCATGTCATGAACCATCCACACACTTCTTGAAAACCATGTGAGTCTTTGATACCTCAGCATGTGCTAAGTCTCAGTGAAACTTATGACTGGTCAAGGAAAGAATGAAAACCGCCCTCACTTGGACACAGCTAAGCCTCTGGAGAGGCTATGAGAAACTTGCTTTCCCCTGAGACTTTCCTCAGTCCACAGCCAGTTCCATACTCCCTACTGCAAATCCTGTGTCCTTTCCACACAAATGAGGTGCAGCACATCCCCCCACCCCACACCATGTCCTATCTGGGCATCTTGTCTCTACTCCAGGGAAGTTGGTCTTATGTGACTCTCTATAGCCCCAGGGCCAGGACTATGGCTAGGACATGGTTGATGAACTGTGTGTATGAAACAAATTGAGACTAGACTAGAACAATAAAGATATCGTGCTTATTGATTATAATGGCTTCAAATAAATGTACCTCAATGGCACTTGGTACCACAAATGGTACAAACATGCCCAGCGTGAGAGATCCTTGGACACGAAAACCAGTTAGGGAGAGGGGACGTAAGAGTGATTTCTCTGCCTCTGAAATTGCATGCACTGCAGTAAAGCTGTGCGGACAGTGAAGGGATGTTTGGTCTCCAGGGAAGAGGGAGGAGGGGGAGGGACGTGCAAGCAGAGTGCGGGGCACTAGGGGCACTGAAGCTCTCTGCATGGTACTGTGATGGTGGACATGTGGCCTTACACACTTATCCAAACCCAGAGAAAAGCCCAGAGTGCTCCTGGGGTCCAGTGATTCCTGGTGATAATGCTGTGCTATTGCTGATGTCCCGACTCCAGCAAGTGTTCTGCCTGTGGGAGGTGCTGACAGGGAGGTACTAGGTACCTGCAGGGCAGGGGGCCTTCCTTTGCTGAGAACCTAAAAGTGCTATAAAATAAATTAATTAAAAAAGGAAATGAAAGCAAACAACTGAATGTGGGCCGTATTCCGAGGAATCCAAGTGAGCTGTGCAGAAAAGAAGGTAAGTCACGTGGTCGGGGGCCATCATGGGCAAAGGTTTTCTGGATGCAGTCTGGCTGGACATGAGTGGGCTCCTATGTGGATGGAGACAATGTGAAAAGGGAAGGGGGGCTGGGTTCAGGCGGTTGGAGAGGATCTGTGGTGTGATCAACTCACATGCCATGTATGGGCACGGAGGCAGAATTGATTTTACAGGTTGTAGATTCTTGGGAAATAAAAGTGTTTCTCAGATTTATCATAGACAATCAAGACAGGAGCCGGGTGCAGTGGCGCACTCCTGTAATCCAGCACTTTGGGAGGAGAATCGCAAGTTCAAAGCCAGCCTCAGCAAAAGCAAGGTGCTAAGCAACTCAGGGAGACCCTGTCTCTAAATAAAACACAAAATAGGGCTGGGGGTGTGGCTCAGGGGTCGAGTGCCCTGAGTTCAATCCTTGGTACCAAAAAAAAAGACTGGATACAGAAGTTCAGTGAGGAAGAGGGTTGCAAAAATGGAACAATGTAGCTTCACCATTACAACTAAGGAAAGGAGAGGGGCGAAGGGTATAATTCCAAGAGAATGGGTTTAGAGTCAGACACCAACACATGAGAGTAGAAACTTGAATTCATCATTGCTTTGTGCCTGCCAGTTTTTAAAAATGTCTTGTGGATGGATCTGTCCACTGTTCACATGACACTGGAGTAGAAATCACTACACTTTCCCCAACTTCATGCAGTTAACTTTACTGGGGTAAAGACCCAATCCAGACAGTCTGTCCAACTCTTGAGGCTTTGGGCAAATGTTTCAATTGCCTTGGGCAAAGGCCCGGGAGGACAGTGGAAGGATGAAGATAGGAAGGACAGATTTGCTGAGTGTGTGGTACCCAGAAGAGAGTCTAGCCATGGTGCTATGGAAAACCATGAGCCAACGCTATTATTTCAACATGGAAATGAAACTCTTTCATGTCCCCTTTCACACCACACCCAAAGGATGACTGCAAATGTATCTGACAACCTCAGGACAAGGAATAAATATCAAGGCCACCAAGCCAGAAGAAAGAGAAAATAGTTCTCTGGGTTGAAGTTTCGTGAAGGAGCAAGAAAGCCAAGCCCAGCCTTGAGTTCTGCAGGGGACACAGGCTGGCCAAGTGGTGTGGGTGGATGGGTGCACCTCAATTCAAGGGTGTGTGGAAAGAGGCTCTGGGAGACCACCAAGGTCAGGGTACCTGCCTGTAGTCCCAGGAAGAAGAGATGAGTGTGCTGGAGTCCAGCCTCAAGCACTTCAGAGAAGCTGCAAAGACACACTAGTCCTAAGCTGCACAGAGGTGTGGACAACGGACAGTGTAGAGGGAGCTGCACAGCAGATGTTCCTACAGAAAACTCTCCCACCAGGTCTGGTGGCTGTTTAAGGCCCAAGGGTGCTGACAGGCGAGGTAGAGGGGAGGGGTGGGCAGGGAAGCCCCAAAAACTGAGGTTGACTTTCCAGCCAGTGCTTCAGGATGGAGGCTAGGAGATAAAGCAAAGCTGATTTATAGAAAATAAAGGTATGTGATAAATGGCACATGTGAGTTGAGGGACTGAGATTTATAATCACTGGGATGTGGATTAGCATGTGTAGGCAAAAAGTCTAGAAGACAATCCACAAGGAACCCTGAGAACCTGATGTCAGAGCCTCTGATAACCAGTACTTAGTTCATTTCTCATCTAACTTTAAAGTTTCCATAGATAATGGAACGGGAAGGAAGATGAGCTTTCATACACATATACATGTACTCATGTACATACACATCAACACATGTATGAGTGTTTGCAGTTCAGTCCGGTATGCATTTCAGCTGTCATACACCTTTGTAACACTAGATGTCAGAGTACAACTGAGAACCAGATTTACGTACTTGCAAGGTAGCACTGTCCTTGGAAATCACCTAGATTTATAGACATCCAAGAAATCCCAGATTGCAGGACCTGTGAAATTTAGTCCTTGTGCCCCTCATGTAAATGATGGGGACTCATAGGATAGATTAAAACTCCCCAGGGGAGATTTCAAGGCAGGGTATGGGCTTTGGAGTCCAGGGAGTGGGTTTGAATGTTGGCTTATAGCCACATGGTCCTTAAAAGATGCTCATATTCCTCCTGCCTCAGTTTTTTCTCCTTGAAATAGAGTCCCTGAGGTCATTTACAGGATTAATTAGATAGAGCCCTGAAACCTCAGCATAAGGTGGGCCTGGCAGTTCTGGGGGCTTGAAGGGATTTCAGGTCTATTAGTTTGCTGGGTTTCCATTCAGGGCTGCAGGAGAGGACAGAAAACAGACATTCACTATGCACCCAGGTGTGCCCCCCACCTCCACTTTCCCCAACTGACATGTGAGTTCATTGACAAACTGCAACACCAACCAATCTGGACACACACAATAAGGACATGTTTTTTCTTCTTCCTGATATGGGTGGCTTGTTAATGAATCCATGTCATTAGGCAGCATGCTTCTTGAGTGCTTTGCCTGGCTCATGGCATGAAGCAGGCATTGCTGAGAATTTGGACTCAAAGCTGTTAAAGTTCAATTGAAAGTGACTTTATGTTTAAATTGCACACTTGAAATAAGAAAGGCCCTTCCTGCACTGCCCAGTCACACTGGTACATGCATATGTGCGTGTGTTCCCATTCTGTAGGTGAAAATAGGCACCAGGTTCAACTCTGCCCCAAATGACTCGGGGGTGGGGGGGCTTCCTGTAATTGTTCCTTTGTTAGATTGAGTCATCAGCGCTCCTGAAATAAAGTCATTTCAATTAGTTCCACTTTAATTCTGATCCCCTCTATGCACTGAATAAACCCTGTTAACTGGGTCTCACTGTGGTTGGGATACAAATAGAGTGACTGCCAGGACCCCGTGGAAAGCCTTATCATGAATCTTTGTAGGACAACAGAAGACAAACCTGTCGCAGGGCAGTCCACATATCTGTCCTCAAAGATAACTGGCAGAGTGTTCCAGTCACCGTCAATGTCCAGGCACTCTGCGGGTAGCGGGGGCATGCTGGTGAGGTACTCTGAATTCCGGATGTCCAGAGACAGCTGGCTGTGCATCTGTATGCTGAGGAGCACATGGAGAGGGTGAGCATCCAAGGAAGACTGGAAGCTTTAAAAGAATTGCCACACCCCGAATCCCAGGGACACATTCAGAAGAGCTTTAGCGGACTCTGTAAATCAACGGTCTTCCTTTCTTCCCTCCCACCTACTCAACCCCCAGACCCATAGTCTGCTTTGTTGGGAACTGGTCTAGGTGCCAGGGTTGGAGGTCAGGAATAGTAGGATCAGGTGAAACACAGAGGTCTATCATGTGCCATTTAGGGGAATGTAATAAATGCCATGTTAGCACTATGCTGGCTGAGTGAATGGCCAGGGGGCTTCAGTTACTACTCTGGAGGGACATTTTATCCTGGCTTCTCTACCTTGTGCCACTTTGAATCTGAGCCACATTTTGGTCTGTTTCACTTGAAGACCATCCAAAATAACTTTTTTATTGATTACTGTGTGTATATTGGCTTCCTTGACTAGGATGTAAGTTTCCCTAGTCAGGAGCCATATTTTTCCATTCCTCTATGTAGGATTTTTTAAAAATGCTCATTGTTTTCATGACACAAACATCCTTCTAGCAATAGAAATTATTAATAATAATTAATCATTATTTTTAATTAAAATGCTGGGGTGTTACAAAATATTCATTCCCTTCTCCTTAAGTCCCTGGGGGAAGGGAGAGAGGATTTTTTTCCTCATGAAAGAAAAACATTAAAGTTCCACTATTTTTTTTCCATGATAGCTCAATCTCTTTTCCCTGAGAGAAGAAGGGGTCTTTATAGGGTTGGTGAGAGTTTGGGAAAAGGGCATGCATAACTAGTTTCTGTCTGTCTGTCTGTCTGTCTGTTTCTCTCTCTGAAGCAGCCTGAACCCTGGAAGCCCCCATCTCACTTTGCAGGTGTGCAGAATATCAGCCCCTGTAGATCAGCTGTGTAGCTGTGGAGCTCTGCAGAGGCCCAAGGCAGCTTCTCTAACCAGCGCCTTCACTAGGGCACAGTGAGATGAACATACACACACAGAAATGCACCTAGTGTACAGATGCATCATATAACACGTATTAAACATACAGTGAATATTATTTAATATACACATCAATTTAAGAAAAATTAAATATGTGCATTTTATTTTCTTCTTACTTTTCAAATGGATTTTCTCCCACAAAAGTAAAGAAGGGAATTTTTTTCTCTTCTTCAAAGCCCGGAAGGCTGCTGTATACTTCCTAAGTCTTTAAATATTTAATGCTTCAAATATTCTTCTCTTAATATTTAGATGGGTTCTTTTTTCAGCCACTTCTGTGCTTTGCAACAGATATTGGTAGCATGCTGGCGGAACCCCAACTTTGCCAACCCCTTTATCAAGACTGATTTGAGGAGGTACCTATGGGTGCCAGCTTGACAGAATCAAGAATACCCAGAGAGCTGGGAGGTACTCTTATTCTCAATCACTGCTTCCATTGTTATCAGCGCTTCTTCTAAAAGGGACGTGCGAATGTTTTGGCATTTTAGGAGAAAGATGGGCTGCCCCCGGTGTGTGTGAGAGTGTGTTTCCAGAGGAGATTGGCATGTGAGTCGGTGACCTGAGAGGGGAAGATCTACCCTCCACATAGATGGCAACCATCCAGTTAGCTGGGGGCCTGAATGGAACAAAAAGAGGAAAAGGTTTTGCCTTCTTTTCGGGAAACAGGATGCCCTTGACCCTCTTGCCCTTGGACGTCAGAGCCATAAGTTCTCCAGATTTTCCACTCACACCAGCATCCCAGGCTCTCCAGTCTTAGGCCTGGACCTGAGAATCCCACCATCGGCTTCCCTAGGGCCTGAGATTTTCAGACGTGGGCTGAGCCTTACTCACACCTTCCCTGGTCCTCCAGCTTGCACCGGGACCATGGTGGCACTCGTCAGCTCCATAATGCAGTGACTCAATTCTGCTAGTAAACCCCCTCCCATGCACCTCTCTATACATGCACCCTTCTTTTCTGTCTCTCCAGAGACCTCTGACTCGAAGGTCCTTAGGAATTACCAGGCACTACTTGACTGCAGTCAGTGGGAGAGAAGCATTCACGGCATGGCCTCTCATCCCTCTGCAGCATCCTCCACACACAGAACACGGCCCCTGCCCCACTCCTCCAAACCCAGGCACTTCTGATGTCCCTGACCTGCTCTATTTTTGACAAGACCTATCACCTTCTAATATACTATACAATCTGTTGATTTATAATGCCTATTGTTGAATATTTGTCTCCCTCCTCGAGTGTCTGTTTTGTTCATGGAGGCATCCCAAGTGCTTTGCACAATGCCTCCATACAGTGAGCCATCAGAAGTATCTGTTGGAAACTTCTCAAAAGAAGAAACACAAAAGCCAACAAATAGGAGAAAAAGTGATCAACATCATTAGCAATCAGGGAAACGCAAATCAAAATTACAATAAGATTTCCTCTCACTCCAGTCAGAATGGCAACGATTAAGAATACAAACAATAATAAATGCTGGTGAGGTTGTGGGGGAAAAGGTGCTCTTGTACATTGTTGGTGGGGCTGGAGACAAATATACCACTCTGGAAAACCGCATGGAGATTCCTCTAAAGACTAGGGATGGAACCACCATATGACCCAGCTATTCCACTCCCTAGTATTTTCCCAAAAGATCTAAAATTGGCATACTAGAGTGATAACAGCCACCTCAGTGTTTATAGCAGCACAATACCCAACAGCTAAATTTATAAACACACACACACAATGGAGCTCTACTAAGCCATAAAAAATAATGAAATTATGGCATTTACCAATAAGTGTATGGAAATGGAGAATATGCTAAATGAAATAAGCTAAACTCAGAAACTCAAAGGTCTAATGTTTTCTCTCCTATGTAGAAATTAGAATAAAATAAAGGAAAGGGGGAGGAAGGATAAGAAAACATAAAGATAAAGGGAATATCAGTAGCACAGAAGGAGATCAAGAGAGAGAGTGCGGGGTTGGGTAAGGAGAGGTAATGCAAAATGAATTCTTAAAAATCACGTTACGTGCATATGTAAATATAGGACAGAGAACTTCACCTTTACACATAGGTAGAAAGAAACAAAGTTAATAGATGAGCAAAAGGAAGTCTAGTAGATTGGAAGAAGGAGAATGGGGGAGGGGGAGGATGGGAGGGAAAAGGGGAAGATCATGAACTAAAATCAATTTCCATGCATGTAGGAGTTTGTTGGGACGAACTCAACTACTATGCATAACTACAAAGCTGTAATAAAAAATGTATGTGCTAAATGAGTTAGCTAATCAACATGGTGTATGCAAGGAAACTGGAGGGCCGCATATTCCCAGATCCTCTCTGGAGACCTGCAGGAGTGCTGAGAAGCAGCAGCAAGAGAGCTTGGTGATGGAGGGTTAAAGTCTCCTCTCTCCACATGTCCCTGCTGCATACCCACTGTCGAAGCCACAAAAGTGGGAAGAAGCTAACTGGCAATGAGGCCTGCTAGGGTTGGCCCTGCCCACCTGCGTGTGAGCAGGCAGGCTCCACACAGGGCTGGTGCTCAGCGCCTGGTCCCTTCCTCTCTGTCTGCATGGCCATCAGGGACACTGGACATGCGAGCCAGTCCATCTGTCTGTGTGGCCAGGGCACTCACATCTTGTGCATGCAGCAGATATCCCTGGGTTTCCCTCTGGCCATGCTGAGCAGCAAGCAGGGAGGAGTCTTAGGGATGAGAGTCTGGCGTATTGCCTACTGATGTGAACGCACATTCACCCCGACTCCAGCAGTACATCCCAAGCTTATGGGTACTTCTACTCTAGAAGGTGAAAACCCCACTTTTGATTGGTCTCTTTAGGATAATGACTCAATACCATCCAGAGGAACCATAGGACAGAGGCTAGAAGTGTGGCCTCTGGCCTCCAACAGAGCCCCCTTTCTGACTCTTTTCCTGTATGCTCTACAATGAATCACTTCACCTCTCTTAGCCCAGGTTTCTTCTTCATAGAAGAATAGCAGCACCTATGTCATAGGCAAATGAGAGCACTAAACAAGCCAAGGCATATAAAAGTACCTGCACAGTTTCTTACTAGAAAAATCTCAACAGGTGTGAGCACACGAAGGCAGACAAGATGCCTGTTGAGTTGTTACAGGTATCGACACAGTATGTAAAAGTCAAAGGCATGTCTCGATGGCCATATTATGGCAATTAATACACCAGTGTAGGGCTCCCTGAGCCTCCTCATTTCCATCTACATTTGATCATCAACAAACTTCCCCCAGTACCATCTTCCTGTGTGAAAAGCACTGGTGAGACTTTGGTGGGACAGAGGAGGGACATGAAGCACAAGCTTGCTAGGACTCATCCTATTCAGCTCTTGAACATGCCTTCAAGATCCCAACCTGGGGCCAGCGGTCTTCCTCTCCATGGCACCAGGTACAGCTGCACACAGCCAGGAGTGTGGCACTGAGAGAAAGGTTTCCACAAGCACCCTAAGCTGCTGCTACCCCTTCCAGCGGGTCCTGTCCTATCCTGGTCTGAGCCATCTCACAAGCACGCCTCCAAGCCCACCCAGGTGGTGGTGACCTCCTGCTTGAGAAACAATCTAGGCATGCTTGAACAAGACTGGGATCCTGTGCTTCCTGGCATTTCCACGAGTCTGCCCTGATTCTGGAGCACAGTGTCCACAGGCCTCTCTGTTCTACAGGTTTTATCCTTGATGGCCTTGGTAAAAGTTTCTTTCCTTCTGAGTAGGAGCACTTGTATCCTAGTCTCTACCTTACGTCAATGTCTACTAATTAAATTCTTAAAAACTACTCTAACCTCTGACAGCCACATTACAGCACCAAGGTATCTGCAGGGCCCAATCTTGCACCTAGTTTTCCTCCCTAATGCCACCTTTCTAAGGAGACCTTCTCTGACAGCTCCTTGAACTAGCCTCATCTGTTCCTCTCACATTGAGAGCTATTTCTCCATGCACATCACCACTGGGCAAATCATATTCATTATACGCCTTCCACCACTAAAATACAAGCCACTTGGGGCAAGGAATTTATCTTTGGTTCACTGATAGAATAGCCAATACCTGAAACAGTGTCTGGCATGTGCTCCATGCCAAATAGTTGCTTCTTGAAACAAGGAATCTCCCTTTTACATCTAAGAAACCAGATAAGAGAGATTCAGTAACGAGTGGTATTCCTGCCACAAGTATTGTAAGTTGCAAAATCAGATTTTAAATGCTGTCCATATTCATTTGCTGGTAGAAATGTATTAACTGCAATTATCCTAAGTCCCACTTATCCCCCTGGTCCTCAAGGCCCCACATAGGCCTGTCCCTGCTGCTGCCCTGGTGTTTCCCCTGCTGGTCCCTGCTCCTGCACTCCATTCTAACTGCACTGATCCTGTTGCTGCTTTTCAAAGACATTGTGTTCTTATATCACCAGCCCAAGCTTCTCCCACATCACTGCATGACCTGCTGCAACCCCAGCCTGTGTTCAAGTGTCACATTTTCAGACAGACTTTCTCTCATCCTTTTGGGAGGAGCAGGGTCTGAAACTCGGGCCATCGGAGTGCCACAGCCTTTGCACTTTGCACATGTGGCTGCCGTTCCAGCGGTATCTATCCCCTCTGCTAGCGGGGAGCTCCTGGAGACCATCCAGCTAACCTCCTAGTGACTCTGGGAGACCATCTCCTATAGCCATCCTGATTTACAATTTGCTGTTGTGGCCCCCAAAGCTATGTTTATTTATCCTTGTCAGACTAGCTCTTCTGATGTTAGTTTTGGAAAGCATGTTCACCCAGTTCCAGATGGAGACTGGAATAAATGAATGAATGAATGAACGGCTAAGTGAAAGACTCTCAGGATCTCTAGACAAGCAGATTCAACATGCAGATCTGTTTTCTTGATGCCCCAGCTCACTTCCAGAACCCATGAAGCAAACTGTAAATATCATTGTATTTTGCAAACAGAAGGAAGCCCGCGGAGAAAGCAAGCTTATAGGACGGCATGAAAGCTCTCCAGGTCCATTCCATGCAAAGCAGAACCTCAAGCTCTGCTCCTGCTGGATTCACTTGGCATCTCCAACATTATCCCACCCACCTTTATGTTTTGAGGTGAACTATTGTTCAGAAACAACAGGAGAACATGGACTTGTGTAGCGAAAGCCAAAAGACCCTGGAGGGATCTCTGCTCCTCTTCACCAGGGCATCCCTAAGGGACAATGGCCTCATGGCCCATGACCCCTCTGACTTTCTTGAGTACTGGAAGGTGGCAAACTTAATTTTGCCTAGCTCCTAATTAGGGAGTTCAGCCTTAATTATTATGCTAAATGCATTTTTTAGTTACTGCAGCTTCTCCAGCGGAGTGTGTGTTTTCTGACATAGCCCATGGCCACACCACCTGCTTCCACTTCACTTTGCAGAAGATTCAGCACAGATGTCTTCCAGGACCTAGGGATTCTTGATTCTGTCTATAGAAGCATAATGACACTCAACAAAGGAAACCTCAGCCTGCTGACCTCTCCTACCTGGGCACCATCTAATTCCTTTGTTTGCCTGGTGCTGCAGACAGGAAGGTGCAGAGGTGAGGACAGCCAGAAAGTGAAAGGGCAGCTTAAACAACGAGAAAGAGGTTGACCTTCTTGGGGGGCCTACTTTATATGACAGATTAGGGGTGCAATGCATTACTTACAGATTTTCCTGAAAGGTCAAGACAGCGAGTTTTTGGTGCTCCATATAAAAGAAGGCCTCAGAAAACCTTCGGACCTGAGGAGAAACAAACAGTGTAAATGGCTCCCTTCTTCAGGTGGCCGTGGCCTCCTCTGTTTAGACTTGAAGGTCATGGAGACAAGTGTTGTGAGCTAAAAGAAGGGAAGCTTGGTTTATACTCAGAGGTCTGAATCAAAGCTTTTAGCCCAACCCTGGTTTATAGGCACAGTTGAGTGCATGCTTATGAATCTGTTCTTACGTTACTTTTTATCATTTTTATTTGTAGGTTTTATTACTTCTACTGGAATAGAAGATGTTTGCAAACAGTTACCATAAATAAATGTAGAATAAATGGAATTCCCAAATCCAGCTCTGTGAGTGTGCTTGCTAAGCACTTTGTGGGTCTGATTCTCAGATATTAGCCCTTCTTGCTCTAAATGAGAAGACCAATGTCGTTCACTATGCATTAGTACCTACCCATATGTACCTGAGCTGGTGGCTAAAAATACACAAAGAGCAACGCCTGCCCTTCCAAAATACTTTTTCAAATTTTGCTTTGGTTTGTTTATTTGAAGTGCCGCGGATCTAACCCAGGGCCTTGCACAGATGAGGCTAGTATTCTATCACTAAACTCTATTTCCAGCCCCTCAAATACTTTTCAAAAGTCCTTACAATATCTCTTATGATAAGAATGAGTTTAGTGTTTTATGAAGAATGGAGCAAAGGTCTGTGTGGCTGAATAAGTTCCTAAGGTCACCCTGCTTGGGCCAGGATCACTGCTCAAATCTAGAGCTTGGGACAGTCACAGCTCTTGTTCAATTCAGTGCACTGACACTTGCAAAACTTCCCTGGGACATTAAGTGCATGTAGGAAGTTTATGCCATGAGACAATTTACCCTCAGGCTGTGGTGCTCCTGGGTGAGATAAGTGGTCACTTGGGAGTGTAGCGTCACCGTGTCCAGGAACTGTGTCCACAGAGCCATCAGGTGGGAGGCGAGCCAGGCAAGATCCTTACTTATCTGCTCAGCTATCTTCTCTGGATTGTTCAGCATCTGGAAGCAAGAAAGGCGGCAATCAGGTCCCCCCCCCCCCACTGGGCTCCTGCAGTCTTCACGGACTTCTCTGTTCTGGTGACCATCTGCACATTGGTGGTATTATATTAAACCATCCTAAGACTCTCAGGATCACATTATCAAATCACTTTGGATATGGGAGTTAAAATGGTCATGGCAGTGATAAATTATTTGGTAGTTCCTGTCCACAAAACAACATCCAAGCCTCGTCTCACCCGCGAGATTACTGACGCCCTAGCACCCGTCTCTCCCCCACTTTGTCTTGTCTTTGTCTATCTTTTAAACACAACCCAATCCTGGATTTCTGGAAATGTCTTGCACCTTTGATGTTTTCGCTCTCCCCTTGTATACAGTGGCTTCTTCTTTCAGCTTCTCTACCCAACCCTTTAAATACCCTGTCACAATTTGCCCTGCCTGTCGGTGCCCAAACCCAGGGACTTCTCTCTGAACCTTTGCTTCGTGACCATCCAGCTGAAAACCTTCCATTCCATCCTCCGGACCCCTCCCAGCACTGCAGATTCTCACACTGGACTCCGCTCCTTCCCATAGATTCCCAACTCAGTCTTTGCAGTCACGATGGCACCCATTGTGTAGCAGGTATAGTGCTGGGTATTTTGCATAGGCTTCCCAAATAATCCCCACAATAACCCTGTGGTGGGGGTATCATAAGCATCCTTCTTCAGAAACCTAAAATGATAGTAAAAAGAGTGCCAAAGTTCACACCAAGCTGGAATTCAAATGAAAAGCTGTATGACCACAAAGCCACACCCCCACATCACAGTAGTGGAGTAAATATACCTCCAGAGAGAGGATGGTCCATCACCCCATAGCACCTAACTAGCTGGGTGATTTGCAGATGGCGGGGGCTCTAAGGTTTGGCCTACCACCATCTTCCTACCATCACCCCAATTTCCTTAAGGAGGGTTTCAAGTTGCTTTTAAAGCTAGGAGGCAGACTAGAGTGAGCATGGGGCCTTTGGGGAAGACGCCCCCACACAGAAATACTTTGGATAGCTTCTGCTCGAAATGGAATAGCCATCTTCCTGAGGAGCACCCTGAATTCTGGAGAGGTGAGAAGAGAGAAGGTACCTTTGAGGAGTGTCAAGCAGCCAGTGGTCAAATCCTGACACCAATCCTTAGGTTTCACTGTTTATAAAAGAAGCACGGGAGGGGCATCCTCCATGTGTCAGGTGCATACGTGGAATAAACACAGACCCAGGACGAGGAGAGGGCCTCTGCCTCACAGCGGTGGATATAGGGATGTGGGTGAGCAAGAAAGAGCAGTGTCGCACTCTCTACCACATGATGGATGGGGGCACACAGCCACCACCCCCTCAAGCCCTGCCCCCCTCCTTTGCCTCGTGCCTCAGTGCATGCATGGCAAGTGACTCATTTGGAGGCATTGATGCATAGGAGGATCTAAGTCCAGTGTCTGGAACACTGGCAGCCCTTTTGCTTTCCTTGGACTGCAGGCTGATGCTAGATGAAAGCCCATCAGGTGGCATGAGGAATCTAACAGTAAGAAAAAGAGGGAAGAGGAGTTTGATGCACAGTGACACCCTAAATTTTGAGTATTATCACTTTACAATTAAAGGTTAGCTTCTAAACACAAGATTTTATTTCAAAATACTACTCGGAGCTGCTTCTTCCAAGAGACAAGGTCAGTGCTTGGTGACCATTCTTGGTTCTGTACATACACCACCGTGGTCAAGAAATAGAAACGTTAGGGAGCGAGGGACTTTGGGGGACATGCAGCCACTGCAAGCCCTCCAGGCTAGAGATCACAGCTTTGGATGACTAGAATAGCTCATATTTGGATTCTCCAACCAGCATGCCCCACTGATGACAGCCAAACTCCTGTGTCAACACTTGGCACCATTTGCCCATCCTGATTCATGCCCATTGGTCCAGCCACTGGGCCTGCCCACAAGAGCCTGCATAGACCTGGCTGCCCAGCACCAGGCCTGGGTCAGGCTGCACCATCTCTCTGGAGCACCTTCCCCTCTCATTTCTGGTTTCCTTTTTTCTCCTCACCACCTTGGCCTGGGCTCCCTTCACCAGAGACCCTTGAGGGAGGCAGTTCTGCTTCCCCTCGTTCCTGCTTACTCCTTTGAAACTCTACTGGGCTCCAAGTGTAAGACTGACCACCTTTTCCTTAAAGGACAGGTCTCCTGGACCTGTCCACCTGTCTCCCATGCCACCTCTAGCCACATATGTCCTGTTTTACCTCTGATGTCCCCTCTGGCCTGCTTTCTGAGCTCTGGCCCTCAGTGTGAGGTCCCAGCACACTGGCTGACAGTGTGAACTTGGAAGCCTGGATTGCATATGTAAGTCACCTGGCCTGGGTGGGAGGTGCCCTGTGCCTTATCACGCATACCTGCCTTCCTGGTCTGCTTTATCTGTCACCCACCGGTGACAGTCCCACTTCACCACCACGGTGTTGGCAAACACAGCATAAACTCTGAGCTCAGCCACCAGAAAGAAAAACAGAAAAAAAGGAAAATCTAATAATTAAAGGCACCTTTGGGAGAACTGTTTCCCCCAGTTGGTTATCGAAAGGATTTAAGATAAAGTTAAAAAGGCTTCCAATGAAGCCACAGGAGGACTTTCCCTAGCTCACAGATACCTGGGCCTGGGCGAGCACAGAAGACAAGTGCGGAGGGTATTGTGACACCAGCAGGCAGTCCTGGCCTAGTCTGCACAGCCAAGCTCCCTGAGAAGAGGCTCAGCCTCCTACCGGCCTTATCTGGGCTCCGCCCACAAACCTCAGTCCATTCCTTGTTCCCTGGTTCTGTTTATTGAGTGGTCTGTGTGTTCAGGTGTTCAAGGATCCAAATGTAAATACACACAGTCCCCGAAGAGGCATTTGGTTTCATTACAGTGATGTCCCTTGGTAGTTATGATATACGGACGAAGGACTGAGAAAGAGATGGACACGGTGCTGTGGTGAGCCTGGCAGGCTGCCCGGAGGAGGCGGGGCCTGCTGCATGTTGAGGCTGACCGGCTGAGCTCCCGGACGCACTCCTCCATCCCGGCTGCATGTCTGACTCCCTGGAGTCCTTACAGCCACAGCCCTCTCAATCTCTGGGGTGCAGCCCGGGCACGAGAAGTTTTTAAATGAAGCCCAGGTGATTCTAACGTGCATTCAGGGGTGCAAAGCTCTGCTTGACCAGAGCCCCAGTCATTGTGCACATTCTCATCCTTGACAAAATCTCTCCCGCGCTGCACACGCGCGCACACGCATGCACAGCCACACGGCCTGTAGTCTCCACTGGGGGTTCAGACCTCGGTGAAGGTCATGTAGCCAGGCAGTCCTTCCCGAATACAGGAGAGGTTTCCAGCAGCAGCAGTGGCACCGAGAGTGACAGGGCACCGTGGGTAAGCACTTTGTAGGGGTTGAATCCCTTAGTCCTTAACCCAGTCCCAAGAGTTAGTCCTGATCACCATCAACCCTGCTTTATGCTTGAAGTAGAAGACACCAGGATGTGGAGTAATCTGCCTAACCTGCTGCATATGTGGCCTGGGCGGTCCAGCTCCTGCGTCTGTTCTGTCACCAAGTCATACCACCCCACACACATCCCTCCAAGCCCCATGCAGATCCCCTGGTTGCTTCCTTCTCCTGCCCACAGGATGTCAGCACGCTTATGTGCCTTCTCGACCCTCCACTGACATGGCACTTTAGTGTGTATCTGCAGAAGTCAGGAGGGCCCTCCTACAAACTGTCCTTGTCAGGCTCTGGAAGCTTGTGGATACTCAGAGGTGTGTGGCCAGGAACTCGCTGAAGACCGCTGCCTTGTCCTCTTCCCTCCCCTTCAGAAGCTCACTCCTCTTTCCATAGCAACTGCAGCAGTGGTTTTAAAGCCCTCCCAACCCCACGCCCACCATATGACTCAGGACCAGGTGGACTAGTCAAAACAAGGAAGCAAACAAAATAAACAACAACGAAAAATCCAAAACCATGCCAAGGGGCTACCCCAAGCAGCCGTCAGCCGCTCACAGTTGCCCACTGAGCTTCTTTCCCATGTCCCACTAGGAGGTGCAGCTCTGAGAAACGCTATTAGGCACCTCAACATCTCCCACAAGTTCTGGGGTCAAGAAGGGAACAACCTTCTGTATTATGGAAAATCCTGTTGCTGTATTAAAGAACAGCAGAACAAAAAAAATAGTGTCACTTTCTAGTAGCTCCCCACCAAGTTTCTGAATGTTTGCTGTCTAAAGCACTTGGCTGAGTGTGGACAGAACCATGCCACCTCTGCGGAGAGCACACCTTCTTCCTGACCAGTGCTCAGCAAGGACCCTCAGGGCCTGCTCCAGCCCATCTTTCCAGGGGCTCTCCAGCAGGGCTTCAGGAACAGTGCTGCTGCCAAGGAACTCCTGGACCTCAGAAGGCTGTTCCCCTGCCTGGAATGCCCCTCCCTACCTGAGGCACTCCCTCCTGCTCCCTCCTAACAGCCCCTTTGGAGTATCCCCACCTCCCCTAGAGAACCAGGCCCTCCCCTCCTCCTGGCCCACCACCCTTGCCTCATGCTCTACAGTTCCAGTGTGATCACCTCAGCAGATTATTCTCTATCTAGGAACAAATGTGTCTTTCACTAGGCCGCAAGTCAAGGATGGCCTGTTCTAAGTATTCCTAACAGCGTACCCAGTGGCCGGTGCGCAGCGGATGCTTAGTAAAAGTTCCTGATCCGCTAGAGCGCAGAGGCACCCACACTCCACTGCTGTGGGGACCTAGCTTTTCCAACCTAGTCTTCCAGGAAGCCTCCAACCCCCTCCTTCCACCAGTGTCAATCCATCTGGATCCCTTTGCTGATATTTGTCATTGGCCACAAGGTGGCGATGTTCTGTCCCTAAACAGCTCTGTAGGCTGTAAACTTAATGCGGGAGTGCTTAAGGGAAAGTGGGGTGCTGCTTCTATTCCAATCGCAGGCCAGCCCTTCAGCAAACCAAGGAGCTGACTGATGTCCAGCACATCATCCTTTGTCACCAAGCCACCTCCCTGCAGCAGTTGCATAATAAAAATTTTGAACAAAATTTGATTATAAAATAAAGTCTATGGCAACAAGACCCTAGGTCCCTGGAACCCAAGAGGCAGCATCTCTGCAGTCTGGAGCGCTGCAGAAAGGAGGAGGCAAGCAGTCTGCCTTTTGTGAAATACGTTTGATAAATGCTCTGGCAGGCCGTGTCCTAACCTCTGAGTCCCTCACCTGAACCAGAGTAGCCGGCAGATGTGAAGGAACTTCAGCAGGAGGCAGGGGCCAGGGCTCAGGCTTGCCAAGGCTCACCCTAGTGACTCACACACATTAAGGAAGACCTGCTCCTCTGGGTCCACTTGCCATGAAATAAAGGTGGACCTGTGAGCACTTCCCCCACTGCCCAGGGCTGCTGCAGAGAACCCCAGGCAGGGAGCCTGCCTCCCACTGGGCAGGGCTGTTGCAATTCCTTTGTTTTAACTTCACTACCCGACCACCATTTCCTGCCTCCAGCTGCACTGTTTGTGATTCTGTGAGATGCAATTGTCTCTAGTTCCTGGCACTAAAAAAGTTTCTAAAGCCCTTGGAATTCCCAGAGCATAGAAGTATCTTTTTTATTCTAAATCCCCTTCAACCAGATTGAGTTTATGCTAATGAGGAGACCCTTGACAGGCCCCTAGACAGCCTCAGGGGAGAGACTGGTTGTCTGAAAGACCAATCCAGGGTTATAAGATTGGAACTTTCCCTCCAGGCCTCTGGGGAAGGTTGAAGTGCTGGAGATCTTGTGGATCTCCAGTGGGCATCTCAGCCATGCACTGGAGCCCCCATACAAACGTTAAATGATGGGTTTTGATGGCTTTCAGATGGGTGAGTATTCCCACTGCCCTGAGGATGGTGTAACAACTCTGTGGAACTGAAGTGCCTCCCTTGGGGCACCCTTGCAGGTCTTGCCCTATGTTCTGCTTTATCTGGGAGTTCATCTGCATCCTTTCTGACGTGCTACATAACAAAGTGGATGGCCTGCATCCAGCCAGGGTCAGAGTAAGGACAGTTGGCCTGAAGTACCACCTTATGGTGAAGTGTTTTGTGCTGGAGGGAACTCCTAAGAGTCCCTTTGCCCACATATCCCCAAAAGGGCATGTGTCCTCCTTCCCAGCTCCTTGTGATCTGGGAATTTATCCAGGCATCCTGGTGTAGGAGGCACACAGGTCTCTTGGTCATTAGCCTGGGCTCCCACCCCAAAGACTCAGTTATCCCACGTGGCCCCTTCCCAGAGCCCTTCTGACTGTTTTAGAAGCACAGCCTTGCACTAGGGCCCTCCTACCCTGGGCCCCTTTGGCTTCCCTCCTGTAAAACCACAAGGTTCTGTCACTCCCTCAAAGCCAGGCTCCAAAATACCTTCTTCCCCTCTAGAGTCCACTAAGGCCTACTTCCTCCTGGGTAAAACTTGGGAATTCCAGGTGTAAGACGTTTCCAGAAATCCAGGATTGAGTTGTATTTAAAAGATAGACAAAGACAAGACAAAGTGGGGGAGAGATGGGTGCTAGGGTGTCAGTGATCTCGCGGGCGCCTGTGTCCTCATCCCTTGCCATGCTCATGGCATAGGATACAGGGTGACAAGGACAAAAGTAATGGCTAGGGCGATAATGCCAGGCTCTGCCCTGGGCACTGTGCCCATGTGACTTCATTTAATCCTACAACAAGTGCTTCACACACAGGAAACCAGCCACCAAGAGGGGAAAACACTTGCCCAGTGCCCCACTGCCACTGCAGAAGGTGGAGGCCACACCCTGTCAGTAGGACAGAGGGCCTCTGCCCTCTGCTCACGTAAGGTCCATGACCCAGGACAGATGGGTCTGCAGATCAATAGGCAATAGGCAAGGTGCTGAGTCCTGCCTGGCTCATTTTGCAGAGGAGTCAAGGGTCCCAGGAAGAAACATTAACTACGCCAGGGTCAGACCCTACCTCACCTTGAAAAGCCTTATCAGCCCTCAATGTATCTGTTCACCCGCTCACTCTAGCATTTTTTAAGAGCTGACCAGGTGCCAGGAGTACTTCCAGCAGTGGAGACCCAAGAGTATGCAAGACGCTTTCCTAAGCCTGTGCTCCAGGAGGGAACGGGTGGCCACTATATAATCCTGAATATAATAGGATTGCTTATTTCACAGAACTATTCAACTGAATGAATGCGCAAAAGCACACAAGGCACATAAAATAGTGGCCAGGTAACTTGCAAGTGTGCGTTATACTTACTGGCTAAGAGAAAAATCATGTCATTGATAAAACCCTGATGACTTTTAGCTCCACTTTACAGATAGGAAAACCAAGGATCGTGAAGGTTAAGTGGCTTGTCTGAAGTTGGAGTGAGACCAGCACTGGGTGGCCCGCCCCTCACCTGCCTTCCTTCCCACCTCAACTTGTGATCTCACTGAGCAGGCCTTGCTCAGAGACTGCACGACACAGCAGTGCGCATCCTTAGGTTTGTCAGACACATGCTCTTAATGCACACAGCTGTGTCACTGTGTCACACAGTGACAGAGGCCTCAGAACAAAATTCATACCTATTTTTTTCTCTCTTGTTAGTGACTTGAGCCATTCTCTTTCCCCGAAGTTTAAAAACCAAAGGGACACACCCTTCTTTAGAAAGGCGGAGGCCAGCCTGCAGCGGCCTGCCAGCTCCGCTGACTTCCATCTCCTTGCTCTTCTCCCTGGGAAGGGGCCCAGCTGAGCAGTGAAGTAACAGGTCCGCTGCCTGCCCCACAGCTCACAGCGCAAGCAGGGATGGTTGGAGGCTCTCTTTCAGGAATTTGGGGTTACCTCATCGAGCTCACAGGGGTTGAAATCGCCAGCCCCTTCACTTGGGCCTGCACAAGTGTCCCGTGGGCAAAGTTTGACGGCAGGGGTCAAACTTCCACCCACAGATCATGGATGGGATGATCTTACCTCCAATCACCTTTCCCCAAACCTCAGACTACCCTGCTTCTTTGCCCCATAAAGACACCTGGACCCCATTCTCAGGGAGGCAGATTTGAGGCTCCTCCTCCATCTTCATGGGATTGGCACCTTGTAATTTTCTCTTTTGCAAAATTTGCAGCTTCAGTGGTGGGCTTAATGCACTGTGGGCAGAACAGGCCTGATTTGGCAACATGACTACTTCTTTTCATTCAGACCCAAGAGGTCAGTCCTCTAATTACCTGGAGCTCTGAGCATAGCTGGGAGAGTGTTTCTTCAACAGCAAGGGCCTCTAGGAAGAGAGAAACAAATAGCATGCAATTAAACGATCATGTACTGAAGTGCAGACACTGCCAATTAAAAGAAGAACAAGTTTCAAGTTTTCATTAAAGTCACAGGAACAAATACAAACTGATGAAGGTTCCTCTCCTTGTATCCTAACCAACTAGAGAGACTGTGCTTATAGACAGAACAAACCTGATTTGGAACCATGGGCTGAACCCTAGGTAAAGACCAAATTCCTCTCATCAATGCATTTATGAAAGTAGATCCCCCTAAACTGTAAAGCACTTGTTTGGGCCCAAGTAAAATTTTTTTTTTTTTCTTTTGGTACCAGGAATTGAACTCAGGGGCACTTAAGTACTGAGCCAAAACTCCAGCCCTTTTTTGTATTTTATTAGAGACAGAATCTTGTTGAGTTGCTTAGGGCCTCACTAAGTCACTGAGGCTGACATTGAATTTATGATCCTCTTGCTTCAGCCTCCCCAGCTGCTAGGATTATTGGCATGTACTGCTGCACCCAAAGTGATTCCATTTTTATTTCTACTTTTTCAGGCACACAAATACACACAACACAGATATATCTTTCCAAGAGATAAGGAGCGTGGATTTGTATCTCCATCTCACCCATGAAAGATCAGAAGCCCAGAGAAGTGGAGTGATAAATCTGAGTCTTCTGCAGGCTCCAGGGACTGTGACACTAAAGAACACCGGAACTTTCCATGCCAACATGGTACCTGCAATATGCCATTGTGGCAGCATGGACCAGTGGCTGCAGCTATCGGTAATTTAATGTTTATGTTTGTTACTATTTTGGGGTTATTCCCTAGTTTCATGGTTCCATTTGCCTATGGCTGTGGTTGATACACTGTTGCCCAGGTGACTGTGAGCAATCCCTTACTACCTTGGGACCATCCTGCAACACGAGTAGCACAAACCTCCCTGACTGCTGACCTTAGGTCTGTAAGTGTGCCCTCCCACCCTGAGGCTTAGTCGTATTGGTTTTGAAAGCATCCTCAATGTCTAGCATAACTCCTGACACACAGTAGGTGCTCTGTGTCAATACAAATATGATGAGTTGGAAATAAAGAAAATTGGTTCCTTTGGGTGAAAAAAAAATGCTACATCAGGAAGCCAAATGTGGCTGAACAATATCCATTGTCTCTCTGAGTGATGTGAATTGTACTGATTCTCTGCATGTCTTTATAGCATGCATAAGATTGACACCTGAAAAACATTTTGAGGATTGCCTGATTCAAGAGTAGTGTATGAACACAGGATCTGACTGGGTGTCAGAGCTGATGTTGATGGATGGCAAGAGGCTCCAGCATTCCATCCAAATACCACAACTCCATCCATTCTCCTTCAGTCCCAGTGTCAGGGGGAGTAGATAAGGGATCTGAGGAGCAACTGCTCTCAAAGACTCCAAGGCTGCTGAGGAAGTGAAACATGCAAATACATCAGTATACCACATGTTCATAGGACGTGGACACCGCCTACGCCATGGTTTGCAGCAGTTGATGTCCAGGGGTAAAGACAGGGAAGTTAAAGTCTCTGACATTGAAATAGGTGTTAACTCTGAATTCCAGGTTAAGGACTCAGACCTCTAGAGGACTTTGAGCAGAACAGCAACACATGCCCTATTGTAACTGAGGATGACATAAGACCCTCCAGGGGTCAGCACAGGAACTCTGAGCTCCTGCCATGGTTCTGCCACACAGGGCCGTGCAACCCTGCCCCTTCCACCTCATTTCCATCATCTGTCAATCAAGAGGGATTTAGGCTTAATAATCTCCATGATGTCTAACCTTCAGAAAATCCATGTGCAAGTATCTATTTGTCCCCAGACAGCCAAATCTGATGGATACTAGTAGGTTTCTGCAATCATTCAGATTAAATATAGGTACTTAATAATTAATATATATGTATACAAACATATATGAATGGGGGTATGCAGCTATGCATATCGTTCTTTACTACAGACATGTGGCTTTTTATTAGGATTGTCTTCCACTGTTTGAAGCTGCAATTCTGTAATTGCTGCCTAATTAAGAAAAGACTCTAGGCCCACATTCTCCCTAGAAAGCGTCATGATAGTATGTACCAGGCATGCAGGTGTGCAGTAGGTGTTCCATAAGTGTTTGGTGGATGAGTGAATGAGCGAATGGGTGTACTCTTAGACACTAATATCTTTCTTGTCTTACACATTTGCCCTGTGAATATCTTCTCCTTCCAGAATGCGGTAGGGCACACTAAACCCTCCTGAACCACAGCTGCTACTGTGACACACAGAAGAGCTTAACACCCTCTCCCAGCACCAATGCCAAAGGGGCATCATTTGCTTCTTGGCTTTTCTCTGCCCTTGACCCCTTACCCAGCTCCATGTGCGGCAGCTCTGGGATGTGCCTCATGATGACCAGGAAGTAGAGGCGGAGGCCCCGGTAGGCATGTAGGAGCAGGAGGCACAGGTCGCGGTGCCACTTGTGGGCGTGCTGCATGCAGTTCTCTGAGGGGATGTAGAAGCTTCCCTGCAGGGCAGAACAGAAGCCAAGCTGAGGAGCAGCATGCCTGGGCCAGGAGCACAGAGCTCCGCCCCTCTACCTGCTGGGTCCACACTCCAGAAGTACAAGTACGAGCAGCTTCAGAATGGCAGGCCTGAACCTTGGAAAAACTGATGAGGTTTTTTAGGAGAGAGACCTGAGTTCCTGTTCTTCTTGATTTCTCCATGTGGGAAAAGTAATGAAATCCAAAATACTCTAGTTTTATCATGTTCCAATTAAAATAATGATAATAGTAGTGATTAAAATAATAATAATAATGGATGATGACTGTGGTGATGGTGATGGTGATGGAGATAGTGATGATGGTGGCGGTGATTGATGAAGATGGTGATGATGGTGATGATAATGGTGAGGGTGAGGGTGGTGAGGGTGATAGGTATTGATTATGGTGGTGATTGATGAAGGTGGTGACTGGTGACCATGGTGATAAGGATGGTAACGGCAATGATGGCCTGATATGGCAGGTTTGGGAAACTGTGGTGTCCACTTATGAGCCCCTTCCACTGACTGTGGCAGGGTCCACTGTAAAAAGAAGCCGGGACAAAGGTGGGTGGGCCTATTGGCACAGGATGATAAAAAGAATTGAAAGAGCCTTGTGGCAGAGGGAGGGGTGGCAGGTAGCACTAAAAGGAGAGAAATGGTCTTATGAGAGAGTGAGATGCTGTGAAGTCGCCTGACCTAGGTGGAAAGTGCCCCTCAGGAGAGCTCTGGATTGAGCACACTGTGTCCGAGTGCTCTGTATTACATATTTAGTTGGTAGACATGGAGCAGATTACATTGGTAGAATTACAGTGTTTCAGCAAATAAGAAAATGATGCCTAGTCCACAAGGACTTGGATACCTGGACCTAAGGAAAAGGAAGAAATGGCACAATTTTGACTTTGTTTTTCTTTTTTCTTTGTTCCTTTGGTACCAGGGATTGAACTCATGGGCACTTGACCACGAAGCCACGTCCCCAGCTCCCTCCCAATCTTTTTTATTTAGAGACAGGGTCTCACTGAGTTGCTGAGCACCTCACTTTTGCTGGCTTTGGACACGTGATCCTCCTGCCTCAGCCTCCCAAGCTGCTGGCACGATACTGACTTTCTTGTCAACCCAGGAGACAAGAACATCCTGAGGTCTGGAGAGATGCATTCTGAGAGCTGGGAAAGTGGTCCCTCGGGGAAGTGCTTAGATGGAGAAGAAGAGAAGGCACCGAGCAGAGCGCTGGAAAGCGGTGGAGTCAGGACCTGCTGCTCCTCTTGCCCACAGGGCCCTGATGGGAGGAAGCCCTGTCTCTGTGTGTCCTGGTGCACAGCTGGGCAATTGGTGGGTCCGTTCTCCTGTCTTCTGAACACTGGTCTGCATGGTGGGTGATGTGGCAGCCTCCTGCCCCACCTCTCCCCCTTGTCCTTACTGCCACCTGAGAGGGCATAATTGGCCCAGTGGGGGCAGAGCAGGTCTGATGAGGGCCAATGGCCACCTGCACTTTATCTGTGCCCCCCATGGTGGTGTGACCAGGTGATGATGGGAGTAAACATACCCGCTGTGCCCGCCGTGCCCTGACGCCTGGATGCAAGGTAATACACATCAGGCCAGATAAAAGTCTCAGGAATGTCCTCACCTGGTTCTGAGATGCTTTTAATCTGCTCTCTAAGGAAAAGAGGTCCCTGGGCAGTACTTTCAGGGGCACTACCTGTGAGAGAGGCAGACAAACAGGTAGCAGGCTGCACTCCACTCTCTTGGAGGCCTCACAGAAGCCTCATTGATGGCTTGGGCTCTGGACTTGCACAGAGGCCTGGCCTCACAGCACGGGCCACGTCTTTGGACCCAGGCAATGACCAGCACTGGGTGAGGGCTACCCCACGGCGAGTGTGAGCATGAGTGAGCAGCTGTCTGTAGACAGGAAATCCACACACTCAGCTGATTGCTCTTGGCCAGCCTCCTGGCAGTGGAGGAAGCAGATCTGGGTGACACACTACCCATGTCTGCTGGAGAGACCCTCTGCAGCAACCGCTTCTCCCCAGGGCCTCACGTTCCTCAGTACAGAATCCTGGTTTTGGAATATAAGAATTCCAGGCCCCTTTTGATTTGAATTTAAGAGAGACATTCAATAAGGTTTGGAGTCAAAGGAGTCGCTCACTTCATAACCACAAATTTCCACCCTCTGGAATGTCTGTGTCCCCCCAGCATTCAGGCTAATGCACACACTGCCATTTCCCTTCTTTCCTGTTACATTAAAATCAAATACAGAGAAGCCAGTACAGTTGTGGAAAGACTAGTTGTAGAGCATGAGCAAAACAGGGAGCTCATGAGAATCCCCAGGCCTACAGAGCAAAAACGAAACCACTGTTCATAGACCATATGGATAGTCTCATCACCGACCTCCAACAAGCACTAATTTTGCTTTTCAAAATAGAATGTAGATGTTTAAAGAGAAAAACTCCGTGTCACCAAAGCGAACACCACACCAAGTGCCCCATTCCCAAGTGCAACAGTTTCTCGTGGACCTTCTAGAATACTTCCATGCACATGTGTGCCTGTTTCCACATGTGTGCTCTCACAGTGTGTCTGCATATTCCAAATTCTTGCACAGACATCCCCACAAGGTAGGGAATGCTCTGGTCATTTCTCAGTTCTCTTTTTTCTTTTAATCTCTTAACATGGCTCAGGTTCCTCCTGATCATATCAAAAGTCAAGCTCTTCCTAGATGGAAAGACTGGCTAGAGAGCTGGATGGCTGGCACTGGTCACTCTGCTTAGCAGCTACAGAAAGGATCCTGGAAGCTCAAGTGCCGAAGCCAGGCAGTCCTCCCTCAGCATGTGGCACATCTCTGAAAACCGTACCTGGCAAAGAGCAGATGCTTCACAAAGGTCGGCTTGCTTTGATGGAGGCATTAATTTAAGTCCTGCCGTGTCTCCATTAGCTGTGACTAAGCAGACGTGAAAGCAGAAAAGGCCTTATGAAGGCACCACACCCGCAGTCACGCGTCCCCAGTTAGTCTGCTTCCAGCAGCCCTGGGAATCCAGTTTTCTGTCCTGTCTTCTGCTTATAACTCCATTTTCTTATCACCATGGCCTTGTTTATAAAGTGCTTTAGACCCCAGTGAAGAAGGCAAGGAATCTATGAAGTCTGTTATTAGGTTTCACATCTAAAGTTCAAACCTGAGCCTATAATCCCAGCTACTTAGGAGGCTGAAGCAGGAGGATTGCGAGTTTGAAGCCAGCCACAGCAACTAAGCAAGATCCTGTCTCAAAATAAAATTAAAAGGACTAAGAGGGAAGCTTGGTGGTAGAGCATATGCCTAGCATGTAGAGTGTATGAGACCCTAAAATAAATCCCTCACACCAGAAAAAGGAAAGAAAAACTAAGTCTCAATATCATGAATTTTTCAAGAAAGACATAAAGAAAAAGTACTTCAGGGAATCTTCATAAAGTTGATTCAGTATGATTATTAAAGTAATACAAAATGAAAATGATAATCCAAAGAGAGAAGCTAAAAAATATATAGGTAGAGATTGTTATATTAAATGAAAAAGAAAAAGAGAGAAAAAAAGAAAAGAAAAACCTCCGTACTCCATAAATTACTCACCAGCATGACTTTTGGAAAGTGAGTAATATATCACAGAAAATCCCATTAGCTGGCCCTCCAGGCTGCAGAGCCCATGTCAGTGTGGAAAGGCCAATGAAGGGCTGTTAGAATTGGATTGAAAATCCTTGCACGATCTCCCTAGCACAAAGCAAGAACACTCCAGCAACCTACTGCTCTAAGTCTGGGATGAAAGCCCTAAATAATCCAGCAGGCCAGACACACCATTAGGCTGCACATGAACTCACAGGAGAGGGCTCTGGCCAGGGCCTAGCCCACACAGCGGCACACCAAGGGAGTGTCTCTCCCTTTCTGAGGGTGAACTAAGACCAGTATAAATGAGAAAATACTTGTACAATTGGAGTAAAGCCTTGAGTCTGGAGCACCGGCTACGGGGAACATTGCTTTAGTTCTGAGAACTCATGTTTGAGTTCTTGCTTTGCTTCTTCCTGCCAATGTGGCTTTGGGCAGTTCCTCCTATCCCTGCCCTGCAGGGGCATCATCTGTAAAGAGGGGACCATCATGATGTTAGTGTTGTATGGCTGCTGTTAAAGAATAAATGAGACCATTCTGGAAAAACGCTGACTGATGTAATGTCCTAGTGGAGAGTCAGAGCAAGCAGAAAGGCATATTTGCATGTAAAGGACACACACGTAGACGGCCGCTACCAACCCATCTGTGGGTGGCACCGCAGAATCAACAGTGACCCACTGCGACCAGGATGCTGCAGGCTGGATGAACACATACCCACACTGAGGACCCACTCACCCTTGCCTTTCCTATTTCAGACCTGTGGGGCTTTCACACAGTTTTGGGATCTGGATTAGGATTTCCAAGATGACCACAACAATCACGCTGTAGACATTTATGTCTATACACTTATTCTTACAGAATATATAATGCAATATATATAATGTGTTTTACTTAGCATATAATGAATAGCTATAATTCACAAAATAATTCAAGCATGCCCATAAAAGCAAGACTTATCTTTTGTCAAGAAATATCAATACATTTTTATGTTACAGTTATGGGAGAATGCATACATGGAATTGATTTTTAGAATTCTAGATATTTATTTGAAAAAGAAATGTAAGCTCTGTCAGACCTCAGTATCTAGAACGCTGTTAATAGTAGCCGCTCTTCCTGCTGAGGCTGCTGTGTGCCTGGTACTATCTTTAGTCTTTGTGTTTCTCTTCTTGGTGGTTCACTGACTTTGATGCTATTATCCCATTTGTACTGATAAGAAAACAAAATAATCATGATCATAAAAACGATAAAAATTGGCATTTGTAATTGTTCCTGTTAAATGGAAGGCATGGTTTAAGTGCTTAGTTCTCATGCTACCCCTGTGAAGTGGGTCTATTATTTACATCCAATTTGTGGAGTGGGAAACTGAACCTTGGGTTGGTACATACTTGTTGGCAAGAGGCAGGTCAAGGTGAAGCCTGCACACTTTCAGTCTGGACTCCTTTCTGCACTAGCTTCACACAGTTTAAATACTTTGCCTGTGTCCACACATCCAGGAAGCAATAGAGTTGAGCTTCTAACTCAGGTCAGGACCCAGATTTAGACGGGAAAGTGGCTCCCTAAGGAAGCAAGAGAGTAGAGTCCCCTGATACCAGCATCATCTTTGCTGCTAGCTAGCTATGACCTGGGAACTCACTTCCCTTCCTAGCCTTGAGTACCTGCTCTTCAGGTACAAATTGCTGAGGTCTTGTTCAGTAATTCCTGAACTCTGTGTCCCAGTGCTCTGCCTTGTGTTGAGTAGCCATGAAATGAACTACAAGTTAAAAATAGGAGTCAAAATTTAAAACATAAAAATCAAAAATGATTTTTCTATTAATACAATTTGATTTGGAATAACTGCTCTGTCCCCTTGATGACATCTCATAGAGCTCACAGCAATAGTTGCCAGGCCAAGGCTGAGTAGTGGGTATGACAGTGGGGGAAGGCAGGTACCTGCCCTGTGTCTGCTCATGGGCTGCCCCAGGCGTCTGCTCCGCTCCGCATGCATAGCCTGCCTGCCTGTCTGTGGGTCCTACATGTATGCATTCCCCTAATCTCGAGTCCAGAACACTAAAAACTCCTCATCTGTACTGAACATGCACAGATTTTTCTCATGTCATTTTTCACAGAGCAATAGAGCATAACCACTCTTCACATAGCACTTACATTATATTATATATTAGAAGTAACCTAGAGATGATTTAAAGTATACAGGAGGGTGTGACATGTAGATTATATGCAAGTACTGTTTTAACTTTACAGAAGGAACTTGAACATCCTTCAATTTCAATATCCAAGTGGGTAAATTCTGCAAGGACTCCACTGCAGGCACCAAGAGAGGACAGTACCTATGTCCTTCCCTCCTCCCTCACATAGCTCCTCCACCTGGAGATCCTAAAAATGACTTGAGCCATCGCCAGAGATCTCCTGGCTCTGGCCATGGAGAAGTAAGCCTGGTCCTGTGTCTCTCACTCTCTGTACAGCTGTTGCACACTGTGTCCCTCATGGGAATCAGGCCAGGATGCTCTTCACCCTCTGAGCTCCTCCTGTGCAGTGGGCAATGACTCCATGTGGGGGTTGGCTGAAATAATACTTTAAAAAAACACGAGGTCTCTGTGAAGCTGAGAGGTGGCCTCAGCTCTCTAGTGCTCCTGTGGGACAGCTCCCTGCACAGGTCCCACCCATTGGAGCTACAGCCAGTGGAGGGTGTGGGCGGGCAGGAATGGAGTGGGAATGCCCGTTCCCCATTCTTAGTTCTCTGCTTCTAATTCAGAAGGACATGCATTGGCTTAATAATCTTGGGTTCTCTCTGCCCATGTGCTGAGAAAATGGTGAGTTCTGGATAAGACACTGGGCTCTCCCTATCCTCCCATTGAAGCAGCTTCCTCAGCCTGATAGGTCTGGCACAGGAGTTCCTCTGCAAGAAAGGCTACGATTGTCCAGCACTAATGTACCTGGGTAGGGAAACCTAGGGTTCAAAACCCAGGTGCCCCTTGTCCAAAGATACAGCTATCAATCTCCAAATTGTCTTTTACCCAAATAAAAGAGCTAAGCTGCACTCGGCTCTGGATAAGAATGTATTGTTTCTCAGTGCCCCTTACAGCCAATAGCAGGTCCCATTTCCTTTTATAATGAGGTAGGTTACTGACACCAGTCATCATCCTCTGTAGAGAAAGACAGCTGCAAAGGTGCCTCCCCCACAGGCCTGTGGTGCTTGGGAATGGGGGGCACACAGGAGAAAGTCCAAGTTAAGTAGAGGGTCGGAAAAGACCAGGGGTTTGCACTCAGTGCTTTGGGAAATCATGGGGTACCGTGAGCATCAAGGAGGATCAGAGTGGGTGGGGCTTCCTCTTCGGCAGCACTTTCTTGTCTATGGAAGATTGACATGCTGTGGTCTACATAGGACATTGTCTAAGCAAGGAATTCCTTGATTAAAAAAAAAAATCTGAAAATTACTAAATTAAACCAATCCCCCTTGAGAATGCAACTCTACCATAGCTCAAGTGGTGAATACAAATTATGTGGCTGAAAATCAGATTTCAACAATCTGTGTTGCTCATTGTTTCATTTCTTATTCCTAAACATTGCCCTTTCCTATCTGCTTCTAAGCTTTTTTTTTTTTTTTTTGTATCAGGGATGGAACTTAAGGGCATTGGACCACTGAGCCACATCCCCAGCCCTATTTTGTATTTTATTGAAAGACAGGGTCTCGCTGAGTTGCTTAGGGCCTTGCTTTTGCTAAGGCTGGCTTTGAACTCGTGATTCTCTTATCTCAGTTCCCCCAAGCCACTGGGATTACAGGCATGTGCCACTGTTCCCGGCTTATAAGCTTGTTTTAAGCAGCAATTAAAAGATGCTTTTTGATCAGTTTATTCCCAAACCACTGCAAGGTTCATTTGGTTTTTTTTTTGTTTGTTTGTTTTTTGTTTTTTCAATTTCCCTTTTTGTGTATAAGCATCATTTAGTGAACTTGGAATTGGAGCAGTTACCTAGGGTCAAGAGTTCAAGTTTAGGCTTTTGACTCACTATGGAAAAGGAGTTGGCTCCTACAATTTGGACAGGGACTTAGCTGCCCTCAGAGGGCAAGAAAGTAAGAGTGAGCCAAATGGTTCTTGGCTATCCATAAAGCACAATGACCGTGCAGTCTGTTTGTCCTCTTACTGTGAGTATTATTGGTAGGAGTGCCACCTGAGGCTTTCCACGGATATACTAGAGTGAATGCATTTTAAGTAAATTGGTCACTGCCTACAATCATGAAGAGATTCTGACCTATTTAGAACTTTAAAAATCGCAGCTAATTAGTAATTACGCAAGTTCACATATTGACAATGAATAATGCATAACCATCTTACAAATTCCTTTCATACTTATGATGCACTTTGCACAAATATATAAGTTGTTGATATTAATCCATTTGACCTGAGAGAACTATCCACATATTATCAGTATTATGATCAGTTATCTTTATACTCTTCTGTAAGTGAGCAGGGCAGTTCAATTTAATTTATCATTGGGATCCTAATTGCTCTTTATTGGGTGCTTCCTGTGCGCTCATCGCCATGCTGAGCACTTGAGTTCTAGAGATTAACAAATACTGTCCCTGCCTGACGGGGCACATACTCAAGTTGGAGGAAGCAAGGACACAAACTCATCCTCTCTGTGCTCCATGGTAAGTGTGGCACTGGAGGCTGCCTTGGGAGGCTGAGTGTGTGTGAGGGTGCATGGGGTAGAGTGGTTTCCTGAAAGAGATGATTCCACGGTTGAACTTGAAGCATCTAGGAGGTAAAGGCGGCACAGAGGGGTGTCTTTCAGGCACAAGGACCATTACAACCAAAGCCACAGAGTAAAGAAACAAAGTGCAGGAGGATAGAAAGGTAGTGTGCAGCTAAGGTAAGTGTGTCTGGCACAGAGAAGCAGGAAATAATGCCAGTCAGACAGGCTGGAGTCGGGCATGGAGGGCCAAGCTCATCATATTCAGGAATCAATTCGTAGGCGCCCAGAGACACACAGCCAATGTGCAAATAGGTGACACGTGCCCTCCATGGAACAGTGGAAATGAGTGGTGGGAGTGGACCACAGCTTTCTCTGTGACACTGGCTTCCCAATAGGTCAAGGCTGTTGGTCCCTCCAGTTCCTAGCAATGTTGGGTTCATGATGCAAATTCATGAAAGTAGAATAGGCCTGGAGAGGGGGACTAACTGGCCCCTAGTTCTACAATTATGAAGAGACAAGCTTATAATTCCCAAGCAGCAGTGCCTGACTTAGAGGTCAATCTCTTCACCACATGGTATGATATTCACCAGAATCAACCCTGAGTTGGTGGGACCTTCTCTACTGAGGGCACAGCAGTGGAAACAGACAGTGAATGCTGCAGGAACAGGAGGAAGCGACTATCTGACAACCAGGGCCGACTACACGCTCCCTTTCTGAGACTCAGAGCACCAAGAAGAATGTCCAGGGTGGAGTGGGATTGGGTGAGGTTGGGGCAGGAGTGGTCCCTCTGTGATCAGACGTGGGCGATCACCATGGCACATGGCTGTGACTTGAATGAGGTGTGCCTAACCCGAATCCACAGGCTCACCCCCTACCAGCACCACCTTGCCATAGAGATGCTCAGTGACAACCTTGGTCACCTCTCAGTCACAGGAAAGGCCACTTCATGGACGCTGTCACATTAAAGCATGTGCTTCTATAGAAAACCAGCTCAAGCTAGGTCTGGCTTTTATTCAAATAATTCTAGCAATCACAGAAACCAAAATAAAGATATTTATGATTTAACTGTGATAAATCATCATTTACCTATCATTTACCACTCTCTATAACTTCAACACCTCCCTTCCATCTTGCCCCATTCTATGCTCTTGCCAGAATGCACCCCTTTGTTTGTGACCTTGGACCTCATTGGTCCAAGAGTGTATTTAAGTTTCTACACTTTCTGGAATAAATGGTGTTTTCTGCTCCTTGCCCTGGTGTCCCTGTTTCTCGCTCCGGGTGTCTCTGTGTCTCACTGGGGCAGAGCAGATTTTTACCTACACCCCGGGGCCTGGGGAGATTGGCTCTGCGAATCGCCACCACCGTCCAGAGAGACCCCATATCGTCTTCCCCAGGGACCCCTTCTTTTTCCATCTCTCTGGACCCCCAACGTGGCTCCCTCACCCCCCTTTTAAGCGATAACCTATAGCTTTAAATTAATTCCATAAAGTTTGTACCATTATTAGCCTCATTGTATGGATGGAGGAACAGTGATGGGTCTCTTGGAGTGTCAGGAATCAAGTATTTTTTCTAAAAATGTTATCAAATTAGTTTATTAAAATTAGTAGAGCAGAAATAACCTGAGCAATTTTTTAGTAAAGTTTGTATCATGTTGATGCCACGTTGCATCCAAGCCTTGCCGTACAGTTTTAGTAGCTGCATTTCCTAGGGTTTAAGATCAAGTTGTTAAACACTGAGCTACTGAAGGGGCCCAGCAGCACAGCAAAGGGCTTGTCATCATACTCATCAATGGCAACCTTGCAGGAATGCTGCCCTCTTTACCTGTGAGGGATACCAGGCACAGGAGGAGGAAGTAAGGGCGATCTGGAACCCCGCGCTTCCACAGTCTTCCAAACACAAGCCTCTTTTGCTCTTCAGTATTGCAGACAGAGCCCTCAAGTGGTATGCAGAGGCCATTTCACAACTGGGCCTATTAATCATGATGTCAATACGTCCTTCCAGTGCAGAAGACACTCAACACTGCACTAGGCAATGCTGCACTTGTCTATTGAAACATTCGCAGCTCTGGCATTTTCACGTTCTAGCATTTTATTTCCATTTGGGCTTCATTAAAAGCCGTTCCCCACACTGCATAACATTCAGCAAATTTGTTAGCAGTTGGCAACTTGCATTCTTAATATTTAATCTAATTGAGAAAACATTACAAACTCAAACAGCACAAGCGATTAAGGTGTCAGATCACCACAGGGCCACAGATAATCTTTCCGATGAATGTCTTCGTTTTTATGGTCTGTCTTTAAGGAAAGTTCTGATTTAAAGACAAAATTGCTATTCTTCCATCTGATGTATACAAGTTTCTTAAAAATGGCCAAATGTTTGCTAAGCATGATATTTTAGAAATGAAGGACCTTGTGTGTCATGCAAGATGAGCTCCACCCACAGGGTCAACCTGCATTCAACACAGGTGTCTAAACGGTCAACTCCAGGGTCTTGGCCAAGAGAGGGGATGCCTCAGTGCTCCACGGCTCACGTGCAAACACTGACTCTGTGGAAAAGAGTTTTGAAATGAGCTACCACTGATTGTATGCAGGTGTTAATAGGATGAATTTACAGAATAAATCAAATGCCTGGTATGTACATGTTGAGTGGAACCTAGGGTTGATCCACAAATAAGGACCACAGGGAATTAAATAACAATTACAAATATAGTTCAGTCAATGATGTTTACTAATACCACTATAATGTTAATAGCATGTCACCTCATTTTCCCTCATAAGTAAGTCACACTCACCAGGTATAAGAGACAGGGAGTGGGAGAGGGTGATGACCTATGCAGTTCCTTCCTTCCTTCCTTCCTTCCTTCCTTCCTTCCTTCCTTCCTTCCTTCCTTCCTTCCTTCCTTCCTTCCTTCCTTTCTCTCTCTCTCTCTCTCTCTCTCTCTCTCTCTCTCTCATGATGTCTTTTATTGCTTTAGGACTTAGCTCTCAAATTTGGAAGAAACATATTTTGAAGATTATTTTGGCTTGTTATTGATCAAATGTGGAAGTGTAGCTCCCTTATGGATACCTGTTTGTGGATTTAAGCAAGAGATGGGGCAAGGGGTGAAATGCATAGGAATGGGCTGGGTCTGTCTAAGCGGGGAAGGTACCATGAACTCACTCGCAGTGAACTCACCAGCACAGTGAGATGCTCCACTGTGCTGGCAGCCTTCAGAGGACAGTACCAAGTATCTCTTAAGGATGAGAAGGGACTGGTAGATAGGAATACTTCCACACTCTAGAGATCTTTGGTTGGGAATCCATCCTCAACTGCCTCAAAGTGACTATTGAGGCCCCCTGTGATGTTCTGGATGGCTTCCTGTGGAGCCCAGGCATTCTCCTTGTGCCTTTCCTTGCCCTGACCTTCATTTCCCTGACACCAGCCTGTGCTGTATCCAGCCAGTCTCCTGTCCCAGCCTGGCTGCACCTGTCCTCCACACCTCCCCCTTACCAAGTCCTGCCACAGCCATCCAGGTGATGGCCCCACACTTCTCAATAGTCAAGGAGAGTTGAACTCATCTTGGGGCTGCTACACCATTGCCCCAAAAGCCATTTTGATTAACCTTTGCACACCAAGGCATGAGTCACTCTATCAGGAGTAATCATATATCAGAATGGAATGGAATATACATACAGAGTATGCTCAGCACGGTACATGAATGCATTTTTCAAGAATTATTTATTGAAAGCTATTTCTAAGCTACGTGCTAAGCAAGAACACTGTTAGGAAATGAATTTGCTATCTGTTCATGATTTCTGCCTTCAAGACTCTCTTCGTTTAGTGTGAGGCAGCATACAGATGAACGATTTCAGTACAGTTTGGTAAGTGTTATGATCAATTGATCCACAGATGTTACCGCAGCACAGAGACACCAATACCATTCTGGGGCAAGTCAAGAGAAATTCCATATAAAAAAATGTCCAGACCATGTAAAAGAAATAACCAGATAAAGACAGAAGGAAGAAAATTCTAGGCACATAGGTAAAGAAAGACAAATGAAAGAAAAACCTTTTGCAGAGAAGAAAGTAAAAGTGGTACAATTTTAGGAGAAAGTCCATGTGGGGGTAAGATTGCAGTAGAGGTTAGACTTGGAGGTGTGGAACTGTATGAAGCCCTCTGTACTGATGATAGACATAAGATCCATCACCTGAAATTGGCCAAATGTTGGGATGGAGCAGGGAAAAGGGAGCAGAAGAGGAGATGTGAGCAGAGACGCTGTGCCCTGTCCAGACAAGAAACAATTAGGATGTACACCCAGGCCAGGGAGGGTCCCAGGTACAAAACAAAGATAATTTGTGTTTCTAGGAATCAGTCACTGATGTAGATGAAAGAGAGAAAAAGGCTTCAAAGATGATTCTGAGCTTTCTGTTGAGTCATTTCATAAACAATACAGATAAAAGCATTTGAGGTCCTGAGCAGATGAGTCCAGCTGAATAGATGTGCTAAGATTAAATCCCGAGAGCTGGCTGCCTGGGCTTGAATCCCCACACCATTCACATCTGCTTGACCTTGGACCATCTACTCCTCTCTCCAGGCCTGAAAGGGAATAGTTTCCTCATAGGGTGCTAGAGAAGTAACCCAGATGAGGTGTGCAAGGCTTAATACAGGGGACAGAGAACAGTAAAGACAATGTAATATTTTACTAATATTATTTAACTAACTGATTGAAAGATGGAGTCTGATGTGAATATTATCCATGGGATCAGGTCCCTTTGTCTCTACCAATTAACTGCCATGATCACTGGAGATAATTCTCATGTAGTAAACAGAAGACTAGCCTTGGAGTCTTAAGCCAAGAACCTAATCTTTACTATTTTGACGATCCTAGGCAAGTCACTGTTCCCCTCTGGGTGCCAGGTTCCCACTCTCTGACAGAGGTGTTATGACCCTTAGATGAAACGAGGATAAAAATGCTTTGGGACAGAGAAAACACCGGAGAACCCCAAAGTCATGAGGCATTTTCTTACGGCCTCATTGATAATTCTCAGAAAGTGCAACAAACATAACTTGGGAGGTTTGTTGGAGCTCTCCAGACTCCCACCCTGCCTCCCACCTGAGAATGACTCGGATGCTATGACCCACACTGAGTAAGGTTTAGAGCATTCCCAGAAGCCCCCAGAAGACATTCTGGCTGCATGGAGCAAGCATTGATTTCCTTGAAAGTCCTCTTGGGGAAGAGAATGAGATTAGTAAGGAAAGGATTTTGTGTGCCACTCTGAGAGGGCAGTCAGCGAGGAGAGAGCATGGAAAACTCACTGAGGAGTGAGATGACTTTGCAATAATAAATGCCAGGGAAGATGGTGACAATGTGAGTTAACACAGTCAACACGCCCATGCATGGCAGCCAAAGAGCCTGTCTGCCCCTGGAACAATATGGGAGGGTTTCATTCCGTGTGTACCCTAGGCCAGGTTAACCCTGTCTGACGTCCATTGTCAATTCTAAAACCTGGGTAGGAGAGAGACTCCAAAGAAACTACCTTAGGTGCTGCCATTCTCACTCATAGGAGAAATAAACATCCAGTTTATGAAGATGGCATTTGGGAAGCATGGCTGTTTCTATACCAAGATGGAGATGGAGGGACTATTGGAGAGTGGGAATCCACTCCCTGAATTCTAACTCATTCGTAGAGACCTTTGACCTTCCATCACTGAGCTAACCATATTCATATAACATGAACTATGTTCTTAGAACAGTACTACAGTCCTAACCATCTTGTAAAGGGGACATTGGGGCACAAGGACACATGACTTGCAGACGGCACAACTTTACCAGGCCCTTGAGCTATGCAGTCTTCCAACTCCTTCACTCTTCCACTGTGTGACCTTAGACAAGTAACAAAAACTCTCATTGCCTTAGTTTCCAGATATATATGATAGTATAATAATAACAACTGCATAGCTGTTGCAAGGGTTAAATAAAATAATCTACATAAGTTTTTTTCATCACCATCATCACCACCATTGTTATCAACATGTTTATCAACACCATCGCCATCACCATCATCTTCATTACTAGCATCAACATTGTCATTATGATCACCACCATCATCACCATGATCAATCACCATCACCATTGTTACCACCATCACCATCATAATAATCACCATCACCTTCATCACCACCATACTGATCATAATCATCATCACCATCATAACCATCATTGTTTTCATCATAATCATCACAACCACCAGCCACCATCATCATCATCATCATCATCAACATTGTCATTATCACAATCATCACCATCGTCACCATGAACATCATTACCATTAGCACATCACCACCACTGTCACCATCATCATCATCACCAGCATCACCAGCATCATCACCACCATTATTATCATCATCTTCACCTGAAAAATTCCCATTTAGGTTAAGAGTCTGGAAACTTCATCTGCAACCTATGTTTATATGAATGGTAACTAAATGGGAAATATTTTATGGCTAGAATTACCTATATATTTCTGTATAGTCAGATCTACACCAAAAAATAGTATAGCTCAAAAAGCTCTTAAGAGTTGGAAGAACTGATTTAGAAGTCTGATACTACACTTGCTCCTGACATATCTGCTCCCTCATGCATTCCTTCCTACAACAACGTTTAGTGAGCTTCCCTATGTCTGAAGCACTGGGGATAAATCAGTCTTCAGGAGATGTATGGTCCCTTCCTTCACAGAGCTTTTGCAGCAGAGAAGATAAAATGGGAGAAGGAAGTTGAATGAAACAGCATGGGAAGAAGACAAGGACTTGAGGATTTCTTCTTTGTAGGCTTTCAACTTCAATTCTCATTTCTATATCAAGCATTACCTCACTCTTCCAAATAATGAGGCTTATTGAAGACATGTTTGGCCCTGCTTCTCCATGCTAAGTACAATGGGTAGACTTTATTGGAGGAAAATTTAGTATGTATGGAAACATAATTACGCAGATTACTTCCAAATATGTGAGCAATGAGACTCTGGGGGAAAATAAAAACTGAATCTACATGAATGTAGTTCTTGAATTAACTAAATATCATTTGTGCACATGAGAAAAGATAGTAATAATTCTGTTTCTATTGCCTCTAATTGTAGTTATGTTTGAAGTAATGAGAAAAAAATAAAAATAGCACAAGGAAAAGGGGAACAAAGAGTTACTACTTAGCTGGGCGCAGTGGTGCAC
>PVHX01015564.1:0-40997 GCA_004024805.1 Geosciurus inauris
AAAAAAAAAAAAAAAAAAGAATTAAATTATACTATATGGTACATACAGTCTTACAATCTGCTATTTTTACTCAATAATAGGTCTCTGGGCTGGGCATAGTGACACACCCCTGTAGCCCCAGTGACTAAGGAGTCTGGGGCAGGAGGATGACGAGTTCGCATCCGTCCTCAGGAAGTTAGTGAGACCCTGTCTCAAAACAAATAAAAAGAACTAGGGATGTGGCTCAGTGGAAGAACACCACTGGGTTCAATTTCCAGAACCAAAAAAAATAACAATAACCTGTCTTAGAAACCTTCCACATCAGAACCTGGAGAGCGACCTTGTTTTTGATGTTGTGCAGAATGTGGCACGTCTTGCGTGTGGCGTAAGCCGTTCCTCTGTTGCCACACGTGATGAGTTTGTGTTACAGGTCGTGTTTCAGCAGACATCCTTGTCTCGGCACACACAGGCCTCGTGAGTGTTTCTCTTGGTAACAGTGAAAGTGCAATCACACGCCTGTAGGGTGGATGTGCACAACTCCACCAACACTGTGCTGGCGTCTGACACGCGTTACCCGGCAAGTAACACGTGGAGAGTGAGCGCCGTTAGAAGTTTTTACTTACCTATATTCTTCAACCTCCAGGGCGCTACGGCTTCCTGTGGCCGGGTCTGAATGCCCCTCTCATGAGACAAGGAGCAGCGCAGACCATTTCCCAGAGGACCCAGGAGGAGCAGGAGCAGGTGGCAGCCAACATGCTCCAGCAGAGGGAAGAGTGGGACCGGAGGAGGAAGATGAAAGTGAAGCGGGAACGAGGCTGGAGTGGGAACACGTGGGGCGGCCTCAGTCTCGGCCCCCCGGATCCCGGTCCCAATGGAGGTAGTGGGAACCTGGCTGGCTTGCCTTTGGGCAGAGGGCTTCTCGTCCTGCAGTGTTTCTAGAAATAATTTTATTGTTTACTTGTTTGTTTGGGTTACCCTTTTCCAAAAAAGGATTTGACCTCTTTGACTAACTTTCCACATTGTTATCCCATGTGATTTTGTGGGACATTAGAGGCCTGTAACCAGGAAATGTTCCTCCAACATGATGGACCGCCCTGGCTTCCAGCGCCTGAGCAGGTGGCTTAGACGTGGTGATGTGCCTTAGGGAACTGTAGGGCACAGTGTTTCCCAAACACACATGGCCTCAGGACTGGAGTGCTGTTAAACAGCAGTCAAGAGACCAGAGAGCTGTCATTAAGCCTTCTTAAAAGCAAACATGAAACAAAAATTGACAACACCTAGGCCAGATTAGAAAACAAAGCCTCCCCCTCCCCAAACCAGGAAGATTCACCTGAAAATCTCGCTCCTGCCAGTGAATGGGAGAGGAGGAAGCAAAAGGGAGTTTGGCTCAAAGCGGAGGATGGTTGAGCTGGAGAGGGTGGGGCATGGGTGCCTAGAGCGAGCAGCAGGCTTCAGCCAGGAGTAGGGGGAGGTCTGGGAGGGAGAGGACCAGCCCACGGGCCAAGTCCCCAGTGACCAGATCCAGAGTCTGGACAGAGGGGCTGTTAGCAGGCAGGGGCAGGGTGCAGGTTCAGGGGAGCCTGTGCAGTGGGGGTGGAAGGGTGGGGAGGACACCATCTGGGGGCTTCGCTCAGGAGTCATCAAGCCAGATGGCAGCATTGGTGAACACGGCCACCAGGATATTTCTTGATGAGAAGGTGGTGCTTGGCCCTGGCTTCAGTATCGCCCACCAAGGGGACCGGGCAGTTTCGAGGAGAGAAGCCTGGCCCTGAGCTGCCACTGTCGGAGCCGACTGCTGGTGCAGCAGCTTCTGTTCTGCTCTCCTCTGGGGCTATAGGTGAGATTTTCTGTAATAAGTAAAAACGAGAACTGGAGCGTGTTTGAAACGGCTGCGGTGGTGAGCAGAGATCCAGCTAAAAGAACGTGAAAGCCAGGGGAGCAGGGAGTCCCCGAGTGCGTCCCACCAGGAGTGAGAGTGGCCAAGTGTGGGCTGGGTCTGCCCGCTCCTGGCAGCACCAGCAGGACACCTGTGGCCAGACAGCTGCCTGGGTTCTGGCCTGGGGAGTGCGGGAAGGAAGCCCAGGGCTTGAGGACGGCGGCGACATCTGCTGGGAATGAGGGACCTTGATGTCTCTTCGAGTGGGAGACTCCAGAGGACCCGACGGGAAAGCAGTGATGGGGGCTCTGGAGGTGTCGGGGCTCCAGGAACCAGTGCTCGGGAGCTGGCCGTGGGGAGCTGGAGAGGTGGAGGCTGCAGTCAGGGAGCCGTGGCTGAGCTTATGAAGTCAGGCCGGGCAGTCTCCATGGATGATAGGAACTGGGCAGACCTTGAGAGCAGCCCCAGAGAGCTCAGGTTCTTCCCATTTAGAAGTCTGATGGCACCTGGGAAATTCTGTCACATGTGATCAGCTTGGGTGCTTTTATCTGTGTGTCTTTCTTTTCTCCTTGTAGAAACCTATGAGGACTTTGATACCAGGATACTTGAGGTAGGCTTGCCGAGTTCAAGTCCCAGGAGCCTCTCGGGAGGTGGCTTTGGTTGGGGGGGATTGGGCAGGAGGAGCTCAGCAAAGCTGTGGTGCGGCAATTTCTCAGACACAGACTCAATTTCAGAAGGAACTAACACTAATTTGAACCTGGGTTCCTTGATATTGATGGTGCCCCCTACTGCCATGGTTTTTATGGGACTGTGAAGTTGAGGTCTTGTGATGGAGTAATTCAGTAGCAGAATTTGGAGATTATATGAAGTTCCTCCTTCCTGGAGCTTCAGTGTGCTACATGGTGGCCTCTCATTGAGCAGTATCCCAGTGGTGTCTAGGACACAATCAGGGAGCAGGTTAAGAAGAGCAGAGGCAGGGGCAGAAAGCCCTGGGTTATGGCCAGTGTCCAGTTTGGATAGGACAGTGGTCTCTGGGCTGCTCACAGATCCTGTGCCAAGTGTACCTGAACCAGTGTTTAATAATGTGGAACAGAGCTGGCGCAGTGACGCACACCTATAATCCCAGCGGCTCGCGAGGCTGAGGCAGGAGAATTGTGAGTTCAAAGGCAACCTCAGCAAAAGCGAGGCGCTAAGCAACTCAGTGAGACCCTGTCTCTGAATTAAACACAAAATAGGGCATGTGGCTCAGTGGTCGAGTGCCCCTGAGTTCAAGCTCCAGTACCCCCAAAAATAAAAAATGTGGAATAATCAATATATCGAATTTGTGACAAAGCCTCTCAGAAAATGTGTGTTGTTTCTTCAATATCAATTACATCATGGAATTTAAAATATGTTTACAAGTATTTTATGTTGATATCCCATTGTATGTTATTTTTCTCCCTCAATACTAGGGATTGAACCTAGGGCCTCGTGCGTGCTAGGCAAGCACTCTGCCAGGGAGCCACATCCCCAGCCCTTTTTACTTTTTATTTTGAGAAGGGTTTCGCTGACTTGCCCAGGCTGGCCTTGAACTTGCCTTCTTCCTGCTTCACCTCCTGGGTCACATGGATTACATGTGTGTGCTACTGCACCCAGCCCCGTTCATAGCTTTTGAAAGTGAATCCCATTGAAAGAGTCTTTCATATGTAGGTTGTTTCCTACAAGATCATCCACAAGAGTGGACTCAGCCTCCCTTTCCTTCAACCCCTTCCTAGGAAGGAAAGGGGCTAGCTGTCATTTAAGCAATTTAGTTAATAGTTTCACAGTTCTTGGCCTTAAAATAGACTGAAAAAATTGGAGATTTTCCTGAAGTTCATAATAAGTAGGTATTTCCAAATTCTGTATTCTTGTTTAAGCCTAATCCTTAACATAGTGATCCAGTCCTGTGAAGTTATTTCTATATGTTGCATTTCATCATTTCTAAGATATTTTAGTGTCTCTGATGTTGGAATATATCTTATAGTCAGTGTTAAAGTGTTTCAAAGTTTAATCCACCATTTTTCTTTCCTGTGTACATTTATTAAGATAGGGGATATTGGGTTGTGTAGTTGCAAATTCCTTTAAAGGTTATTGCAGATAAATCTCCTAATAACCCTGTGAAATAGGAGGAGAAAGTCTTATTTCCACACTGTTTCTGAGGAAATGCTCCAGAGGGAGGTTTCCTTTGGGGAGTTTGATCCTGTGCTTGCAGACTAGAGGGGGCTGGGCCCACACCAAGCCTGTGTGGGTGAGCCAGCAGGTCCCCATCCTCGACCTCAGAGTTCTCTTCAGGTGTCCCAATGATGAGGCATTTTGTCTTTTAGGTAAGAAATGTTTTTAATATGACAGCCAAAGAGGGAAGAAAGAGATCAGTGCGTGTCCTGGTGGCTGTGGGGAATGGAAAAGGAGCTGCAGGTGAGTGGTGTGGTGCTGGACACGGGGTGGGGGTGGGGGGGAAGGGGGAGTGGCCGAGGCCTGGCTGGGGGCTGTGCTGCTGGCCTCACTTTTCCTGCTCATTGAACCGTCTAGAGTCTAGGCTCACACACCTTGTGGTACACCATGGAGCTTCTCAGAGCGTAAAGAAAGAATAGCTCTTAAGGCTTCCATCTGAGGACAGTGGGTATTTTAAAGGGCTTAAGACACCATTGTATTGTGTATCATAGTGAAAATATTAAAAGAACAAGTCCAATAGAGTCTGGTTATAAAAACAGTATAGCTGTACAATGTAATGTTCTACAGCCATTACAGAATTGTGAAAAATTATTTATATAATAATGCTAAAACTGTGTCATGTAATCTTGACTTTTGTAAGTTGTTTATATGTAGAGAAAAAATTAGAAGACTATACACTGATAAGTGTTTGCTTGGGTTAGCAGGTTTGCCAATCATTTAAATTTTCTTCTTTAGACTTTTCTTTAAAGTTTCCCTAGTGAACATCTTGTTTTTGAAATGTGTTCCCATAGAACTGAAACACTGTTAGTGGCTTCATATTGATGTTTTCAAAGCAAAAGATGGTGTGTTGCTGTAAGAAACCATGTTTTGCAGTTAGGATTGTCTCTTTTCAAAAATATCTCTTCAGAAATTTTGTAGCCATGTTATCACCCTTTACCTTTTTGTAAAAAACTTAACCAAGAGATCATGTGATAGTGATGAATTAGCACCTTCCCTTCTTGCTTGGTTTTGCCCTCAGAGATCTTCAGTTAGCATAAGCAGATTCCCCTTCATCTTCATTCTGGTACTGGCTGCATAATGTCCCATAGATGTGATTTTTGTTACCTGTTCCCTGTTGCTGAATATTTTGTATTTCCAAATTTGTATCATTTGTTTTTTTTTTTTAAACTGATCTTTTTGTACATAGAGTTTGTTGAACTTTTGCAAGTATAACAATAGGGGAAATGTCTGGAAATTGCTTGAAATATCTGGAAATTGCTGCCTAGGTTTAAATGTTGTTAAGTATTGCAGATTGCCTGCCTCAAAGGCTGCCTTCGTTTCTGTTCCTCTGTACTATCACGTCCTTGCCCTGAATATTGTCAAACTTTACTGATTGTCAGTATGCTGCTTGAACGTCTCTCTTGGTTTCCCTCTGCACTTCCTGAGTTGGGAGAGTATGGATGCCATTTGGCATGTTCATTGGCCATTGCGGTTTTACTTTGGAGATTTGTCAGTTCAGTTGCTTTGCCCCTTTTATAGTTGGGTGATTTTCTTTTTTTAATGATGTGCTATTATTTTTTTTATATCTTTATTTATTTTATGTGATGCTGAGGATCGAACCCAGTGCCTCACGTATGCGAGGCAAGCACTCAACCGCTGAGCCATAACCCCAGCTCCTAGTTGGGTGATTTTCTTTTCCTTGTGGAATGGGATTATCTTTTTGTAAGTTAAGGACATAAGCCCTTTGTCTATCAGATATATTTTATTTAGTTTTAAATTGTTTGTCCACACCGAAGTTTTAAAATCCACAGAAGTTTTAAACCTTAATATAGTGAATGTAGCAGTCTTAGGTCACTTCTGGTTTGTGTTTGGCTCAGAAAGCCTCCATTTGAAGATTAGAAGTGAGCCACCCATGTTTCCCTCCAGGACTTCCATGGTTTAGTTGTTCTGTTTAAACTGGGAGTTGGAGTTCCAGCCCCTTTCACCCCAGTCTCAGGTGTCTTGCGCATCTCATGTCTTGCGTATTTTCTTTTCCTGTGTATAAGTTAAAAACAAAGTACTTTCTTCAAATCAAATAATTCATGGTGGCAGCAAATAATGGAAGCTTTGCTGTAACTTGTGATGAACCTCATTTCTTAGGGTTGAGCATTTATAGATTGCAGAAGTGTTGCTTTTTTTTTTCTGGTTAATTAAAATCTAAATTCCACTTGGAAGTTCCATTGAAATGACAGTTTTACTGGATAGCAATGTATTTTTTCCCATCCCTTGTGGTTATTTTAATCTGTTTCCACAAGTGTCCAGAAACATTTGCCTTTTATAAATATAGAGCATACTTCATTTTAAAAATTGAGTGTATTTCATTTTATTAGAGATTTATAAAAAAGAATGTTATGTACCTAAATGTTATGTCTAGAATGCCTCAGAACAGGTGAGCAGGTCTCCTGGTCTCTGTGTGGCTGGTTGTGCACAGCAGGCGTTCTGTGAGCAGTTGAAAGAAGTGTGTGAAGTGTCGCAGGAGCCCAAACTGGGAGCCGGTGAGAGGCACTGGCTGGGCCAGTCCTTTCCCTTTTCATAATTTTGCTCTTTCTTTTGAAGGTTTTGCCATTGGGAAGGCCACCGAGCGAGTGGACGCTTTCAGGAAAGTATGTGCCCTATTTTCTTTATTGACACTTAGTAGAAGTAGATAAGCTCTGTGTTAGACACTGGGGCACCGTAGGCAGGCAGTCACGTGTCACTAGGAATTGTCAGTGCATGTGTGATAATGATATTGTGGGTATTTTTTATAAGTCCTTATCCTTTAAGGTGCATAGGTGGAATTTTTTATAATAAAATATTTTATAAAATAGTTTTAAAATCCAGCATGAGATTTAGAAGAACGTTTTCCTTCTTTTCTTCAGGCAAAGAACAAAGCCATTCACTATTTGCATTACATAGAGCGGTATGAAGACCATACAAGTGAGTGTGGGTCTTTTCTCATAAGATTTGCAGGATGCCTCTGTGTCGTGGTGTGAGTGTGACATGCCCCGTGGGTGTCTTTGTGTTTCTGTGTTACTGCATTCTTACAAATGTGCAAAACAAAGGGAGAGCCTGGTTTCCCGGGAGGGCAGAAGATGAGTGGGGTCAGTGTCTGTGCGTCCTGCAGGCTGGCTGCTCAGGGCAGCACATGGTGCTCTGTGGCTTTTGAACACATTAAAGCCACACTCCTGACCCTTCTGTGTCTGCTCTACCCTCCAGTATTCCATGATATCTCGTTGAGATTTAAGAGGACCCACATCAAGATGAAGAAACAGCCCAGAGGTAACTGGAAAGCTCTGACTCTGTTGAAGATAAAGCAGAGAAACCGCAATAGTCCCATCCTCTCCTCTGCCTTTGTTCACTTTTCCTTGAATTCATCTTGAGAATGCCAAATGGAAGGCCTGAGTTAGGCTGAGGAAGGCCAGGCTCCTGGGGAACAAGCCCCAGCCGGGCTGCACAGGCCCGGGCCTATTCCAGGAGTGGCTAAGGTGGGGTGGAGCAGGTGGTGGTGGTCAGGTGGGATGAATGGGCATGATGGTTCCTCCTAGAGACTTCACTCAGCTGCCGGATGTTTCTTCCTGCCAGGCACATGCTGATCATCTACATGTGTCATGGCGTTAGGCTTGTTTTTTGGTGCTGATGATCAAACCCCAAGCCCCGCACCTGTGGAGCATGTGCTGTCTCCGAACTCCTCCCCGGCCCTTCACCATCAAGTGTTCGTTGAACATCTGTGATCTCTATACTGGGCAAGCAGAAATGGCCTTTCCTGTCTTGTGGACAAGCCACGGGCAGAGTTGCTCATGAGGACAGTCATGCCCAATGGACTCTCAGTGCCTGTGAGCCTTCCTCAATGCTGACAGGAGGAGGAATGGTGGCCCCTTCTGCAGTGTGGTCAGAGGTGGCCTCTGACCTCTGTGAGTGAGACCCTGAAGGAAGAGGAGCAGAGGGAGCAGGCCTGGTAGAACATTCCAGAGTGCGAGGGTGCCTCAGGTGCAGTGTCCCCTCCATGCACGGGCCACGTGAGGACTGCGAGGTGGATGGGATCAGGCATGGCACTGGTGCAGACGCCTTTTATGTTTCCTTTAATTCAGAGACCAGTGGCCAGTGAGGGCTCTGTCGGGAAGGCATGGGTATGGTACAGCTTGTATGTTTTTTTGTTTTTAATTTTCTGTAATTGTAGATGTACAGAATGCTTTTATTTTATTTATTTTTTTAATATGGTGCTAAAGATCAAACCCAGTGTCTCACGCATGATAGGCAAGTACTCTGCCACTGAGCTACAGCCCCCTCTTTTTTTTTTTTTTTTTGGTGCTGGAGATTGAACCTAGGGGTTTATGCATGTGAGGCAAGCACTCTACCAACTACGCTGTGTTCCTAGTGCCCTGGCTTCTGTTTTGGAAGATCTTCTGGTGGGAACACCAGTGGCCAAGAGCAGGACACTTGGCTGGAAGGGAGGCCACCCCAGGACTAGGGGCCAGAAGCCAAAAATCCCGGAGAGGCTGTCACCAAGGCCAGAGGGTTCCCAGGAGAGGGAAGTGGCGTCTGCCAGGGCAGCTGAGCGCTCAAGGGTGAGGACAGTTGTGTCTCTTGGTGGCAACCAGGCATGGGCACAGAACTGGCATGGGCAGAGGCAGAGGGCCAGGAGTTTCTAGGCACATACGTCTTAATCTAAGTAATAGCCTGGTTTTCTTCCCACTGTGTTTAAGGTAGATATTCTGCTTAATTCTTGTACATACCATTGTGTAAGTGTCATCCTGGAAGTTACACGGGGTAGGGAGGTGGTGAAGTCAGAATGTCACTTCCTAAACCCAGAGCCTAGAGCCACGTGATAGCCAGCTGCAGAGTGCCTGCCGTGAGTGCACTGGCAGGTGCCCAGTCCGTTTCTTCTCTCCTAGGATACGGCCTCCGCTGCCACAGGGCCATCATCACCATCTGCCGGCTCATTGGCATCAAGGACATGTACGCCAAGGTCTCTGGGTCCGTCAACATGCTCAACCTCACCCGGGGCCTCTTCCACGGGCTCTCCCGCCAGGTAACCTTCCCTGGGATCTGAGCCGACCAGGGTGCTGAGGATCTCCTGGGCTCCCGCGGCCATTGGGGACGTGGGCGTTCTTTGCTGTGTGTGGCATCCCCTTAGTCAGACCCACCGGAGAACTCGCAATGATCGTGTGCATGTGTGAACATGCAGCAGCAGATCAGGTGCAGCTGTGATAATGCACCAGTGAAAAATGTGGAAAGAAGAAAATAATTTTTAAAAAAAGAGTTCATGGTAATTAACTAACAGATGGAGCTTTTGAAGTTTCAGACTTCAATATGTTTTAAAGCCAGTAGTCACAATTTTCTTTATTATGAAAAGAATGTGCGCTTGTTCTGAAGCTCCAGCCACACAGAAAAGATGAAAAAGACTGCTAATGTCATTCTTGCAGCAGGGACAGGGAGGAGGCACTTGGGGCACCTCCCCTGGAGGGAACGGTCAGTTTTCATGCCACCAGCTTCGGTGGGTCAGACTGATGCCTGGGTTTCTCCTTGCTGCAGGGACCCCAGGTCACTGTCCCACCTGCCTGGCATGGCCTGGGCCTGGCTCACAGTCACTTCACTTGGTGGGGAAGGACTGTGACTGCATGGGCCCTCCTGCATCCCTCCTACCTGCCCAGCAAGGATGGCCTGTCCCTGGAACAGGTGGATGAGCAGGAAGGACAGCCAGGCTCAACAGGCTAGTCGCTGAGACTTGAAGAGTGCCTGGGTGGTTTTCAATAAGATCATCCACATAATCGGTTTATGTACGTCTGTTTAAAATGTGAAAATTAAGCTGGGCATGGACACATGCCTGTAATCCCAGTGACTTGAGAGGCTGAGGTAGGAGGATCCCAACTTTGAGGTTATCCTTAGCAACTTAGCAAGAGCCTGTCTCCAAAAAACAAAAATATATATGTATATATATATACACACACACATGTATGTGTATATATACAAAAATATTAATTTACACATACACTATATGTATAATTTATATATAAATATATATAAATTTTTTTTTAAAGAAGGCTTTGGGTGAAAGGTCTTCTAGGAACAGCTTTTGTGCTTTTGGTTTTATGTAACACATCCTTCAGAGCACTTCTAAAGTCGGGCTTGCTGGGAGTTAATTGTTTGGTGTACAAAGCTATTGGTTTCCCTCAGGTCATGCTTACCATTCATGTTTCTTCCACGTGATGTCTTTGTTTTCACTTGGTGTTTTGAAACTTCTGCTGTGATTACTAATTACTATCTCTTCTAAAATACCATCAGTTAGGACAAGCTTCTTTTTTTAATGTGCCACTCAAAAAGACAGAAATGCCACCAATTTATGTTCGATGCCTTTGATTGTAAGACACCAATTTGATTATTTTATTTTGTTTATAAACAGCTTTTTTTTTTTTATACCAGGAATTGAACTCAGAGGTACTTAACCACTGAGCTATATGCTCAGCCTTTTTTATTTTTTATTTTTGAGACATGGTCTCACTAAGTTTTAAGTCCTTGCTAAGTTACTAAGGCTGATCTTGAACTTGGGACCCTCCTGCCTCAGCCTCCTAAGATGTTCAGATTACAGGCATGCACCACCACACCTGAAGAAACACCTTATCTTTTTTCCCATTTTCAACACTTAGAGAATTAGGACAGTACAAAGCAGCCATGGCCTAGAAACATGGGGTTACACATATCAGGTATTTTTAAGAACTGTGAATAAACCATCCACTGAAAGTATTTGCGTTTTCCCAGGCTTCTGTGGCACCTGCTGCAGTGATCCCAGGGCCCTCCCACCCCTGGCAGAGCTAGTCTTGTTTCTCGATATCACCTCACCCAATTGTTTTGAACCAAATCTCAGACGCTATTTTCTTTTATTCATAAGTATTTCAGTGTATCTCTAAAAGATGAGAATCAGAAACCCCTTCACAGGGCTGGGATGTGGCTCTGTGGTGGAGCGCCTGCCAGGAACACGGAATGCCCACGTTTGATCCCCAGCACTAAAAAAAAAATCATGGTACTGTTTCTATTCCTAAAATTAATGGTGACTCAGTATTATCAAATATCCAATCCATTCATACAAATGTATCCATTTGTTCAATATAAAAAAAAAAATTCTTACCCAGTTTGTTTGAATCAGGTTGCAGGAGACGTCGGCACATCTGAAGTGTCTGCGAGTCTTTTAAGTCTCTTTTGGTCTGCCCCTCTCTCTTCCCCCCTTGCTGCTGTTGTGTTGGAGAAGTCAGGTAGTTTGTCCCATAGTGTTTCCAGGATTGAGTACCTGTGGGGGTCTTTGATGTCCCTTTCTCTCCTGGACCTCCTGTGAGTTGGTCGTTGGATCTCAGGGCTCAGGAGGTTCAGGTTCCCAGCAGGGCATGTGCTTAGGGAATTCAGAAGGGGAGGCCATCCTACATCCCACTTCGGGGAAGGAAGGTGGGCCGAGGTCATTTCCCCTGTGAGGGCCACTGTGATTTAACCACAAAGTGAATCACCCAGAATCAGCTGGCACTGCTGTGTCCCCCAAGCTCTCTGGTGTGTGCTGTGCCAGCCTCTGGCTGGTGGCACCTCTGGCTCTTGTCACAGTGTCCCTCGTAGACCTAACTGCTATTCTCCCTTTGGTCTCGCCCAGGAAACCCACCAACAGCTGGCTGACAAGAAGGGTCTCCATGTGGTGGAATTTCGGGAGGAATGTGGCCCTCTGCCTATCGTGGTTGCCTCCCCCCGGGGGGCCTTGAGGAAGGATCCGGAGCCAGAAGAGGAGGTTCCGGATGTCAAGCTGGACTGGGGAGAGGTGAAGGCTGCACAGGGAATGAAGCGCTCCCTGTGGTCAGGTCTCAAGAGGGCTGCCACCTGACCTTCCCGCCACTGACCTTCCTGCCCCACCCACGGCAGCTGTGCCTGCTGCCCTCAGCGCCTGGGGACTCCTCCTCACTCCTTGCTGTGTCACCTGGTTTTGTTTGTTTTGGTTTTTTGATGAAAGTCCAACCTTAACTTCTTTATTTACAAATAAATCAATGTAGTTTTGATTTATTGAGCACATGATCTGTCAGTGTGATGGAGACGTTAGGGACAGGTGGCTGTTCAATACTACTCTATAAATGCTCCCTGAAACCAGCAGAAGGAAATGAAGAGGGAGGCAGAGGAAGAGACCCCCAGTAGGAATGTGCACAGGGACGTGAAGGGCTCTGGTGGCTGTGGCTGTCACCCACTCATGCTGGTCCATCTGGGTGAGGTGACCTCCTGCCCTGTCCCATGGCTGCACCCCACCCCTACCTCCAGCAGGGCCCAGGCTGCCCTGGTGGCAGGAAGTGCCTCATTGTTCCAACTGGCACATCAAACTCCAGCAACAGGAGCACCTTGTCAGGCGCTTGTCGCCACTCGAGTGTGGTGTCTGGAGAGATGTCTCTTCACATCCTTTCCCCCATTTAAAGAATTGGGTTATTTGTGTTTTGATTATTGAGTTGTAATAAGGCTCTGACATCTAGACACAGGCCCCTGCAGGGTGTGTGACTCCCACAGTTCCTCTTCTGTGGGGCAGATCATCATTTCCTGTGTCTTTGAACCTCTCTCTGCCCCCCATCCTTCTGAGATCTGCTGTTGACACAGGAGGCCTCTGTCACGGTCCCCCAGCCCAGCGCTGTCTCTCCTTCAGATTGGGTGGTTCCTGCTATTGCCCAGGGTTATGTCCTCTCTCCTCTCCTGCTCCTAGACCATGCATCCACCTAGTATTTTATTTTGGCTGCTGTGTATTTCAGTTCTAAATTTCCTTTGGATTCTTCCTTACGTCTTCTATTTCTTTGCTGACACTTTCTAGGGTTTTGCTGTTTGGGGTTGTTTGTGCTTCCCGCTGAAGTATTTCCCCAAGGCTGTTCTGAATCCTGTCACATAGTGCCAACATCTGTGTCACCTCAGTGTGGGTTTCCGCTGTCCTCTCGTGGAGTGAGCATTTTCTGGGTTTTGGTGTAATGAGTGGTTACATCCGGCACGTTTTGGTTCATGTTCTGAAGCCCTGGGGACGCCTCCTCTGCTGCACTTACTGGTGGTGGAATGGTCACTGCCTCATGACCATGACCATGACCACCCAGTGGCGAGGCTTCCCCCCGGCCTCCGACTGCACCCACAGGACAGGAGAGAGCCCTCTGCTCTTGGTGCGGTTGAGTTCTGGTCCTGTGGCTTCGTGGGGCGAGGGGCGAGGCTGCATTTGTTTTCCTTGAGATGTTTGTCTGGAGCGAGGGAGTTATTGTTCGAAAGTTTCTGTCCTATAGGGTCACCCTCCCTCCTTCAGTATCTAACAACAACAAAATGATCTTGAGGCAACCCAAGACAGTGATCCTTTAGAAATGGGGAATGAAGTGACCCCGTGTGCAACCTAGAGGAAGTGGGGCTGCAGGAGGGGTCCCTCCTCAGGACCAGGTGCCTTCCCTGAGTGAGGATGGGGGCTGGTGCCTGAGGGCTGTCAAGGAACCAGAGTCGGTCAGATTTCCTTAGCTAGCAACAAAGAGCAGGAGGATGTACCGAGGCCGGGCAGTGTCCCCGAGCTGTGAAGATGAATGCCAGAGGACTGCGATCTCAACTAAAAGACAGCGTTCCTGTTTCAGAACTTTGAGCAAGTGGGCCTTTTGAAAGTCATGGTCTTTGGAAAGGTTTTTCTTGTGTGAAAAATGAACTTTTGCCCAGTCATCCTCTGGAATTATCAGAAAAAAAATTTCCAGCTCAACCAAGATAAAAGGAATTTTTCCCCACTGAGACACATCCAAGGTCTATTTGCTCCTCTAAATTTACAAATGGAGTTTAAGGCAGTGTAGCAGCTTCAGCGTCTTCCGGTTCTTTCAAGCTCAAATCTTTCCCTGGATATTTTGAGGGGCAATGATGAAACTCTTGGATTTGGAGATACTCCTAATGATCCATCTCAAAGGGAACTAATGGGCGAACCACATTTGATGGTAGAGTGTAAACTCAGTTTATTGTAAGATGGGGTGCTGTTCATGAATCAGAGGGACTGCATCTTGTTAGAGTTTTTTGTTAGACTTAAATGTATACGATATTAACAGTACTGACACATGAGATTCTGCCTAAGTAGTATCCATGATTATTTGAAATTATTTGAGTCTTTGAATTGTGACCTTGTGACAGTTGAAAGCACTAAAGGAAGATGATTTTAAAGTTTCTAATTTATAATAAAACCATAACTTTATTTGTTATTCAAAATTATTTTTTCCAGGAATATTACAACAGGTTCTAATTGAACGCTCTAGGTATTCTGTAAGTTTAATTTTTATAAAACCAGTATCAATATTTCAGTTTACCAACTTCATAGCAACATCTTTCAAAATAAACATTTATAATTGATTTCAATGACAGAACCTCAAATTGAATATAGAAGATATTTATCATGTTTCAGTACAGTGTGTGAGAAGAATATTTGTTACATTTATGGTGTTTTAGAATTACAGCTTTGATTCTTTTATGATGAAAAATATAATTTCAAGGGTTTTAATTTTGTCTTTAAAAATTAAAGCAATGAGCAGATATAGATTGACTCTTGTTTCATGGATTTAATATGTATTTGATATATGAGCAAGCAAGACTGTTGAAGAAAGTAAAACTCATTGTTATACATACTAAAAAAATAAAAGCAGGAAATAAGGATAAAGGAAAGATTAGTACAAAGAAGCAAGAATACAAACCACAGCAGATTTCCTTTCAAAAATATGGTGACTAGAAGACAGTGGACTGATGTGTTCAAGATTCTGAAAGAAAACAATGGCCACCCACAATTCTTTTGTTTTTCTTTTTGGTATCACGGATTGAACCCAGGGGTGCTTAAGCACTGAGCCACATCCCCAGCCCTTTTTATTTTTTATTCTGAGACAGGGTCTTGCTGAGTTGCCTAAAGCCTTGCTAAACTTGTGAGGCTGGCCTTGAACTTGCAACCCTTCTGCCTCAGCCTCCCGAGTTGCTGGCATTACAGGCACGTGCCACCATGCCAGACACCCTACTCCTCATGACAATATTGAAAAACATGGCAAAATGAAGGATTTTTCAGACATCATAAAATCTGAAAGAATCAGCAAACCTGTACCACAAGAGTCAGTAAGGGACATTCTTCAAGCAGAAGAAAGATGGTTACAGATAGAAACTGATCTGTACAAAGGAAGGAAGACCTCGAGGTGGTAACAAGGCAGGTGCCCCTGCATGCATAAAGGATTCCATGTACCTGTTTCCCTGGTTTTATCATCTTTAAGACATGGAGTGTTTAAAGCAAAAAAAATGCCAACATTTTTTTTTTTTAACTCATGTAGATGTGCAATGTGTGATAACTGCACAGAGACCAGGCAGGCAGACGTGAGAATAAGCTGTCACATGGTTCTTGCACATGTGAAGTAACGGGATCATTTGAAAGTGGACTGGTTAAGGTAAAGATGTGCACTGAAACCCTATTGTAAAGGAGTCACTTAAGTGACAGAGAGCTGTAGCTATTAAGCCAACAAAGAAATAAGATGCAATCTTAAAAATAAATCATTGTGCTGGGTGCAGTGGCATATACCTGTAGTCCTAGCTGCTCAGGAGTCTGCAGGTGGAATGCAAGTTCAAGGCCAGCTTCAGCAACTTAGCAGGACCCTGGGCAAACTTAGAGTGATCTTGATTTGTTCATTATATTTGTTGACATATTGCTTTGATTAAACTCCAAACATAACAAGTCTTTAGAGACATTTTATATCATTTGAAAAGAAACATTTTGCCTTTGCAAGTTGCTACATAATGTAGAAATTTGGTACAAAAGAAGCAAAATGCAAAAAATGTGTATGTATATATAGCTAATAAAATTACCTGAAGGGTGTAATGCTTGCTTATTTTTTTTGTGTGTCCTTGCAACCTATTTTATATGTATGTATGCATGACATACATGAATGTGTGTGCGTGTCAACCTCTTTTTTATATAAAAGAGACTGAAAGGTTTAGCTAGGCTAAGTATGTGATCAGACCAGAGCCTGTGCAGGAAGTTTGGGTAACCATTAACTCTCCACTGATCTGATGGACCACAAGTCATTGTGTGTGTTATCTACACTTCAATCAGCAATAGTAGCAAACATTAGCAATGTTAGTTTCCCTGTACACGCTGTATTCATGACATTATAGTGCGGTCCTTTTAAAGCAAAATATTATTTGCAAAACAGCATTATTTTCAAAGCTTTTGTAAATAAATGATTTCCTTTAAAAAAAATGCTGGGGACGCAGCTCAGAGGTAGATTGCATAGATGTGAGAGGCTCTGGGTTCCATCCCCAGCACCACAAAACAACCCCCCCAAAAACGCTTAGTCTAAGAGAAGGCAGGAAAAGAGAAGGGGAACAAGGAACTGATGGCGCCAAAAGAAACTAAGACACAGCATGGGAAGTTCAAACCCAGCCCTCTCCATAACCACATTGCACATCAGTGGTCTGAACATGTCTGCATGTCCTGTTAGTGGACCGTGCTTTCTCCTTGTTATTTTAATTTTATCCTTCCTGGTGTTCCCCTTACGAGTCTGTCCACTTCAGTAGCAGGCTGTTGAAGTCTCCAGCTTTGATCATAGCGTCATCCACCTCTCCTTGTAGTTATGTCTTTGCCTCAAGTATTTTAATGTTCTATTGAGCAGTGCATGCATATTAAGAATTGTTACATCTTACAGAACTGTCACATTTTTTAGATAATACCCCTCTTTGTAATTAGTAGTTTTCCTTGCACTTAGTTAATATAGTCCAACATTAATACAGTGACTACGGCTTTCTTTTCAGTAGAGAGCACGGTGTATTTTTCTTCAACACTTTCTCTTAATCTACGGTAGCCCACTCTTAGCCATGGTTTAGCTTTCCATGGTTTCAGTTACTTGTGGTCACTGCAAATAGTAAGTGGGTCACAAAAATAGTAAGTGGGAATTTCCAGAAATAAAAAAATTCCTAAGTTTTAAATTACATGTCATTCTGTGTAATGCTATAAAGTCTTGCACTGTCCTCCCCGAGGAATGAATTGTCCCTTTTTCCAGTGTATCAACACTGTGTATGCTACCTGCCCGTTATTCACTCTTGGTAGCCATCTTGGTTATCAGGGGACTGTTGCCACATCTCAGTGCTTACAATCACATAACACTTATTTTACTTAATAGTCCCAAAACATAAGAGGAGTGATGGTGGCAAGTTTGTTGTAGGATATTATGATTATTCTATTTTATTATGTTATCACTGTCAATATTACTGTGCCTAATTTATAAATTAAACTTAATCATAAATCTGTAGATAAAGGAGGAAAAAACCAGTGTATATACAGTTCAGTGCCAGCTGCAGCTTCAGGCATCCACTGGGAGTCTCAGAATGTATTCCTGGACAGAGGTGGACGACCATATATTTCAAGTGGACTTCTAGACACTATAGGGTTGGATCTTGTTTTTGCACCCCTCTGATAATCTGTTAATTCATATATTTAGATCCTTGACATATAATGTCATTAATATAGTTGAATTAATATCTACTGCACCTGTTCCTGTTTTCATTTATTGTCTTTGTTGGTTCCTGTTTTTGTCCCTTTTATCCTCCCTTTTGATTCCATTTTCTCTCATTTCTCAGCATACCAATTATACTTCATTAAAAAAAAAAAAACATTTTTTAGTGGTTGCAATGTACATCGACAACTGATCCAGGTCCACTTTCTATATAATATGCATTCACATACACATTGACATAGACTAATCCATACACATTGACAACTGATCCAGGTCCACTTTCTATATAATATGCATTCACATACACATTGACATAGACTAATCCATACACATTGACAACTGATCCAGGTCCACTTTCAGATGACACTGCTAGGTCAAAGCTGGCGCAAGTACCTGATAACAACAAAGCATTCCTAGTTCCTCCTGCCACCCTGGTATCATGTTGTCATCTCACATGTATGTATAAGCAATTCTCATTGAGGACATTTGTTAATTTTGTTTTGAACAAACATCCACAAAAAAATAAAGTTGTTGTTTTTTTTTTTTAATGTAAATCTCTTTCTGACCTGGATCGCTGTCCTTGTCTTCAAAGAACTTCTTTCAGCATTTCTTGCAAGGCAGGTTCGCTGGCAACAAAATCCTTCGATTGTTTGTCTGAGAAAGTCACTATTTCTCATTGACTATGAAGGATAAGTTTATAGCACATAGTTGGTGGGACTATCATCTCAACACTTTTAAGTATTTTGCTCCCTGCTCTTCCTGGAATAGTTTCTGAGAAGTTGAATATAATGATTTTCTCTGTTCCCATAGAGGTAAGGGTTTTCCTCTGGCCTCTTGTAAGGTCTGGTGCTCTGCAGTTTGAGTCTGATGTGGCTGAGTGTCGTGCTTTTGTTGTTTCTTCTGCTTGGTGTTCTCTGAACTTCCTGGAGCTTTGATTTGGTATCAGACATTAATTTAGGAAATTCTCATCCTTCTCTTTCTGGGATTCCCATTATTAGGTCTATGTTACACTTTTATTGTCCCAGGGTTCTTAGGTATGTGGTTCTTTTTCTCCCTCTTCTCCCTCCCTCTCTCTGTCTTGCTTGGCTGTTCCATTTTGGAAGTTTTGGTTGACGTAGCCTCAAGCTCAGACGTTCTTCCCTCCGTTGAGTTTGGTGTGTTACTGTTCATCAAAGGTGTTCGCTGGTGTCCCAGCATTTTCTGTCAGTGGCGTTTGTTTGTGACGCTTCTGTAGGATTTCCACGTCTTGCTGACATGACCTTTCTGCTCCTGCCTGTTCTCTGTCTTTCCATGAGAGCCCTGGGCATGTTAGTCTTGGTTGTTTGGAGGATGCCTGGTCCAATGAGCCCAGCACCCTTCTTGTCTGGTGCTGGTGCCGATGCTTGCTCTGTCTCTGCTCAGGCCTTTGCCCAGATGCCTTGCAACTCAAGCACTGGGAAGGGAGCTTCTGGAAGTAGGCCTTGGTGGTGACGTCCAGGTGTGAGGGGCAAGCTTTCTGTGGCCCCACGAGTGGGTCCCCATCTCATGAGCCTGCCTTCCTGGGCGGGGCACTTCACCAGGGCTTCTGGCTGTCGCCCTCTTAGGTGGAATAGCATGACTGAGGGTGCTAGAGCTGGGTACCTCCCTTCCACCAGGTGACAGAGGCTCTGATGAATCCCAATTGTTCAGACTCTGATAAAGCAGTTTCTCTAGAGGGCAGTGCTTGCTAGGAAACAGAGTGCTCTGGGGAATGTCAGAATGGTTGTTTCCGCCTTCTGCCAGAAACATGAAGAACCTTATAGATAGTCTCAGTGGAAACACTGAATTCCTGCAGGTAAAACTCACGAAAGTATAGGGCCCCTGTGATTGAGTCCTTCTGAGTTTTCTTTTTTCTTTTATTTTCTTTTTGTTCTTCTCTCTCTCTCTTTTTCAACTATTCAACTTGTCTCGTGAGCCCCCTGAAATCCATCAATTAGCAGCTTTATTTATAGACAAGAACTGGAAACAGTGCAGATGTGTATCAGCAGGCAACTAGATGCAGACTCCCAGGCCCACCTCAGGAGACAGAATGGGGGTGGGGTGAGCTATTGGCACTTAACATTGATGATGCTCAAAATAATTACATTGAAAGAAGCCAGAACAACAACCACAACATACTAGCACATGCTGTATGATTCCACTTATTGAAAATTCTAGAAAGTAGAAACTTTTTTAGTAACAAAAAGCAGATCAGTGTTTGCCTGGAGACCTGGGAGGGATGGCAAAATAAAAAATAAAAAGGATTGGAGTGTAGCTCAGGGATAAGGCATCCTGGGTTCAATTCCTAGTCCTTTATCTGGAGGCGAAGCTCCCCACCCCCTTTTCTTTTCCTGATTAAAGCTTCACCTGTGCATTCAGTCTCATTGGATTTGGAGTTTCCTTTTGATACCAACTCAAAAGTTCCCATCTCTGATATCTTTACCCCTCTTGGTGCTGGAGATTAGACCAGGGGCTCAACCACTGAGCTATAGCCTCAGCCCTTTTAATTCTTTATCTAGAGACAGTGCTTCGCTTAGTTGCTCAGCCTGGCCTCAAACCCACAATCCTCCTTCCTCAGCCTCCTGAGTAACTGGGATTACAGATGTGTGCCACTGTGTTCCGCCTGTGGTGGCATTTGGACACAGTGTAAGCTGCTGCGGGTTTGGGAATGTTCTGTGTGCATCTATAGAACAGTACCTGGACGGGGTGCTTTCTGAAGGGTGAGTGGGTGCACCAGACCCTCTCGCTGTTTGCTCTGTGGATGTGCCACCTGGCCTGCAGTGGGTGGGTCATGAGACTTTCAGGAGAGGTCCAGGGCACTGGGCGGTGCCCTCCATGCAGCGGGTGACCTGGCAGGAAGAGCATCTGCAGCAGGGTAAGGAGGGAGTGCAGGCTGTAGCGTCCAAACACAATCTGAAGCAGAAAAATCCCGACAACCTCACATTTAAGTACAAAGTGGGCTATGACGACTGGGTGGCATTGCAAGCTTCGGAAGGTCCTCTCCTGGAGGACCTTAATACATAATACAGGAGAGGGTAAGACCAAGGGGCAGAAAGGAAACACAATTTTTTTCTAAAGGATGACATACGGAGTCCAACTCCTGCCATGTATTCAATGAATAAATAAATAGCAGTTAATTGAAAGGACCATGTGGTCTGGGGCTGCTCAGCTTCCTCTGAGTCCTCGATGTTCCCATCTATAAAGCAAGGGGACAGGCCAAGGGTGCCAGTCAGCTTTCTGTTGCTGTGACAAAGCACCTGAGAGAATCGGCTTAAAAGGACTCCTTTTGGCTCATGGCTTCATAGGTCTCAGTCTGTGGGAGTGTAACCCCGTGGCTTTGGGCCTGTGGCAGCACAGCAGGACCCCATGGAGCTGGAGCATGTGGACAGAGGAGGCTGCTCACCTCAGGGCAGCTGGGAAGCAAAGAGAGAGAGGGAGAGCAACTCAGTTCATACCTAGTAACAGCCCAGAAGGTTCTCTGATTATGAACAGTGCAGAGCTGGGCGAAGTGGTGCACGCCTGTAATCCTAGAGGCTCAGGAGGCTGAGGCAGGAGGACTGCAAGTTCAAAGCCAGCCTCAGCAACTTAACGAGGCCCTCCACAACTCAGCAAGACCCTTTCTCTAAATAAAATACAAAAAAGGGCTGGGAATGTGGCTCAGCACCCCTGGGTTCAATCCCTGGCACAAGAAAAAAAAAAAAGAGAGAGAACAGTGCAGAAATAAAGGAAAACTCAGGCCAAGATCTTAATCCTACAAATGCAGCTGGTTGAGAAACGGTGCTGACTCCAGGGCTACAGGGATTCAACTCACCAAGACTCAGGTTAGCATATGCCCTCAAAAGTTTTCATCAGTCTAATGCTGGGGTGAGCTCAGTGGTAGAGCCCTTGCCTAGCATGTGCAAGGCCCTGTGTTCAAGGCCCAGCACTGCAACACAAAACAATTACAAAAACCCATGTCACCCTCAGGTCCAGGAGAGCAGTCCCCAGGCAATGCTCTGCTTCTTGAGACTGGGCCTGGGAGAACTCACTTGAGGAAGACGCCAGGGGGCTCATCAAGGGGTAGGGGAATTGCCACCAGCATGGCCAAGGTCACTCCTTGATGGCAAACAGAAACCTGTGAGCCATGTTTTCTGTGGCTCTCAGGAAACCCTTCCACACCCCTGTCCTCAGAACAGGGAAGTGTACTAATGTCACTCACTCCCTTTGCTAGTGCTGGGACCACAGTGGTCTTTAGAGGAGATCTCCTAGCTGCCCTGGGTCACCCCTGCTTCACATCCTCTTGGTGACCAGTGGTCTCTTCCTGTCTGAATGCTGTCCAGGCCTGACGGGCAAGCCTTCCACCCTCCACCCGTACCCAACACCTGCCCTGGGGCATGGGCAGGCTGTGACTAGGCTTGGGTGGGGCTTCCCTCCCACCCAGAGCCATCCTGGCGGCCCTCAGTCTGCAGCCCTGGCCGGGAAGCTGGCTGCCTCTAACAGAGCAAGAAGTTGCTCCCACTGTGGGTCCCACCTGGTCCCTCCCTCCCTCCTGTTGAAACAATGTGAGGAATGGCTTGTTCTTAACCCTGAGCAGAAGCTTCCAAAGAAACCACTTCAAAGCCCTGGAGCAGGGAAGGGGGTTTAAAGGGTTTGGAGATGGAGACCATCTAAGAACAAATGGCAGAACTTGAGAGTGACAAGAGCACATGAGTCCCCAGCGTTCTGTCAGTGGAGTTTCTAGCCAAACAGGATGTTGGTTTGCAGGAGCCAGAACAAATGGACCCTGCAGTGTGCTTGAGAGAGCAGCAGTTAGTTCTTCCTTAGGCCCTGCATTTACTCAGGACCAAAGAGTGTCCCAGCTGGGGAGGACAGGGCCTGGGGAGAATGCCCTGAGAGCAGGGGGCCTGAGATGGTTCCAGACATTGCAGGGTTCTACCCTACGCCCATCTCGGGGCCTGTGTGTTCCCCAGATGGTGGTGCGGTCAGGGCTTCCTGTGCCCTTGGGACTGGAGGGAACAAAGCTCACTGTCCTCTCAGCAGAAAGCCATGTGGACTTGCAGCAGTCATCAGGTTGAGCCTATGGATCAGATGATCACCAGATGAACCCAAGCCCACAGTTCTACTCACACCTAGGAGGGCCACGAGGTTGGTTGGCTGTTAGGGGCTTGTTCATGGTGTCTCTGTGGACATTACCAAAGCTCAGAGGTAATGAGGGTTGAGAAATCCCTTAGAATGTGAGCCAGCCTGAAGAGTCAGTGTGGTGATGGGGACTCACTAAGCTGAGGGCCATGGTGCCCTCACCCCTACCCCAGGTTGTTCCTGGCTAAAAGGCTCACTCCATCCCCTGTCCTTTAAAGGAGCTCTCACTGTCACAGACTAGGATGACACAAGTCCTGGAGAGCACCCGGGCCAGCTGGTCACCCAAGTGGGGTGGCAGTGGGGTGGCTGGCCAGGGCAACAGCCATCTAGCTACTCTTGAACTCAAAAGTCACTGCTGGCCCTGGAAAGGCCCTCACCTCAGGATGTCTCCATGTTTGAAGATCCTTCTTTAATAATTTTAAAATAATTCACAGATGGGCTCCTACCCAGGACACATATTAATGCCAAATACACGTCTAGTAACTGTTGATAGAGAATAGCAAAACCCAAATCCATGCTCAGCAGTGTTTTAATGTAGGCATCACGAGCACATCTATACATATTTGAAAAGTAGTAATAAAGAGTGTACAGGCTCCAGGTGTTGTGGTGCATGCCTGCAATCCCAGTGACTTGGGAGGCTGAGGCAGGAGGACTACAAGTTCAGGCCAGCCTCAGCAACTTAGTGAGGCCCTAAGGAAGCTTCGTGAGACCCTATCTCTAAATACAAAATAAAAAAGGGGACTGGTGATGTGGCTCAATAGTAAAGCCCCCTGATTCCATCCCTAGAATGAATGAATGAATGAATAAACAAACAAACAAAGAACACAAGCAGTGAAGCTATGGAGTCAAGCCCCAGAACAGGAAGGGGCCCTGACTAGGCTGCCAGGTCCTGCTCATTCTTTCCATCTTTCTTTCTGGAAAAAAAAATCATTGCATGAAGGGGTAAAAGTGACTAGAGGGCTGCTAGAACATGGCTGCAGGACTAACTGGACAGAAGCATATTAGTGTCATTAGCTAGAGTAGCATCCTTAAAAGAGGAAAACCTTGGAATCTCTCCAGGAGAAGTCTGAAAGTCTGATAGAAATCACACCGTTTCCTGATTAAATCTCTGGGCAAACAAGGAGGAGGCAGGAACTTCCTCCACATAATGAATGGTGCTCTCCAGAGTAAACCTGGGTTGTATGGAAATAGGGACGTTCCTCCCACCCCAGGAGGGAGAGGACATGTGTGCCTGTTCATCTGCTTGGTTCCATCTTGGGCGCTGACCCAGTACTGCAAACCCAGGAGGGACAGGACTTAGCAAACCCATCTTCAAACCAGGGGACATGATTGAACACCTAGCTCATCCCAGAGGATGGGGACAGGCAGATACAAGCCGGGCTCCAGTGACCCCATGGAGTACCATCAGGCACCAATGGCCAGCTAAAAACTGTATCATAAAAGAGCTTCCAGTGCTGGAGCGCAAAGTATACAGGGCCTCCAGGCTAAGTGACAGAAGCAGGCACAGAAAGACACATGCCCCGTGACCTCACTCATGGGGAATCTAAAACAGTCACATCATAGAAGTAGGAAAATGGTTGTGACCGATATTTTCATAATAATGATGAATGTGGATGGCAATTCGTGCTGGGTGTGATAATCGACAGCAGTCATTTCACAAGTAATGCTGACCAAGCGCTGCATCTGGGCCGGGCTCTGGGCCAGCCACTCCACCTGCCTTGCCTCATCTGATCCTCACAGCGTCCCCAAGAAGCCAACACAACAGCCTAGAAAACCCAATGTCACCCGCTAGCACTGCAGGAGCCTAAGTCTTAAACGCAGACTCAGGGACCAACCAAATCAAACACACATGAAATATTTATTATAATACTGGTAGAAATCTAGGAGAAGATGTTTGTGGCCTAGAAATTGAGAAGGTCAGCTTAAATTCCCAAAACACAAAGCTGTCAAGATCATTGAATTGACCATGTCCACATTAGAAACTTCTCTCCAATGAAATACGCCCCAAACATTGTTCAAACAGAGGGACTGACTGGGAGGAAAGGGCAACCCAGGGCATAAAAAGAAACACATTCCAGACTAAGACTCTGGAACATAGCTGGCAATTAGATGAACGCAGGTCCAAATGACATACTTTATTTTTTTTTTACAAAAATTAAGGTTGTTGATAATATGTGCTGGAAGATAAATTTTGTTCATACTCTTTGGAGGCACATTTAACATTATCCATGAAACTTTAAAAATGCACGTATGCTATGCTGCCTACAGCTCAGAAATTTAAGTCTTGGTATGTGCCCTGGAGAAGCTCCCAGAAGGAAATCTGTTATAATGCTGTGTTAAATTATAAGACGTGTACAATGAAATGGCCGTCGGCAGGAAGTCTGAAGCCACAGTGAATAAGGGGGCACGTGTGACTGCAAGTTCTTAGGACCTGTGAGTGGCGAGGAGACCCTGGACCGTGTGTTACAGCTTGTGGGACAAAAGCCCTACACATAGGCTGGTCCAACGTCTTTGTGTGTCTCTCCAGATTCACACAGCGTGGAAACCGTCACCATTACTCGCTTTAGGGACAGCAGCTGAGGGGATCCTCCATCCTGGGAGGTAGGGGATTACGGGTGACTCCGTGTCAAGGAGATGACCAGAGCCACCTCTGGGGAGGATCTGGGCCAGGGAGGGATGGGAGAAGAGGAATTTGGCTTTAATTAGGGGTGGCCAATTTTTTTTTCAGGAGAAGAAAATTTGGTTTCTGCCTCCACGTCTGCCCTTGGAGCTTCAGGCAGCCCTCCCCCCACTCTCCTGCATCTGCTCTCATGGGCTGAGTTCTGGTCTCCCAAATCCACAGGTTGAAGTCCTGACCCCAGAGCCTCAGAACATGAATTATCTGGAGAGGAAGCTTTTCCAGACTTTAAGTCAAAGTGGGGTCATTAGGGAGCCACCCTCATCCAGGATGACTGTAGTTCTTATAAGAAGAGGGAATTTGGACACACGAGAGACACGAGGAGTGTGAGTAGAGCGTGTCACCCTCTGGACAGGTGGTGACAAGCCAAGGGGAGAGACCTGGCAGGAGCTATCCCTGGAAGACTTAAGGTTTTCCTCTGAGATAAGGAGCAAGAAAAGGATGTCCACTTGTAATCCCCAGAGAACTGGAGTCCTCACTGGAGTCCTCAGGCATGGGGGGAAAATCAAAGATACATAAATTGGATAAGAAGAAGTCAAATAGTCTCTAAGATGATATGATCACAAATCATCTAAAACGACAAAGACTATGCACAAACACTTTTATGAGAACTAATATAAGAATTCAGTAAAGTAGCAGGATACCAAGTAAACACACTAAATTGTTTTAGTTAACTTTTCCTTATTGCGAACAAAATATCTGACAAGACTGATTTAGAGGAGGAAAAGTTTATTTTGGCTCATGATTTCAGAGGTTCAGTCCATGGCTGGCCGACTGCAGGGCTCTGGACTAGAGGTGAGGCAGAACATCATGGCAGAAGGGGGTGGCGGAAGGAAACAGCTCAGGACATGGCCACTAGGAAGCCAAGAGAGCTCCGCTAATAGGGACAAAACATAAACCCAAAAGTCAGGACCCCAGTGATCTACTTCTTCCAGCCACACCCTACTTGCCATCAGTTACCACCCAGTTAATCCATTTCAGTCCATTCATCCACTGATTAGGTTACAACTCTCATCATCTAATCAGCTCACCCCTGAACACTCCTACATTGTCTCACACATGAGCTTTTGGGGGACACTACATATCCAAACCATAATGAAAATTCATTGCATGTCTATGTACTAATAATGAATCATCTGAAAAGTAAATGATAAAATAGTACCATTTAGGGCTGGGATTGTAGCTCAGTGGTAGAGCACTTGCCTCGCATGTGTGAGTCACTGCATTTGATCCTCAGCACCACATAAAAATAAATAAATAAAATAAAGATGTTGTGTCCATCTACAACTAAAAAAAAGTACCATTTACAATAAGATTGATAAAGAAGAAATAACACTTTGAAATTAACCAAGGAAGTGGAAGATGATAGTGCCATGAAGATGATAAAGCATTGCTGAAAGAAGTTAAAGGAGATACAAATTGGTGGAAGCATCCCAATTTCATGAACTGCAAGACTTACTATGATGATGTCAATACCACCCAAATCCATATATTCAATGCAATCCCAAACAAAACGTCAATGACAATTTTTAAAATATTTTTTAGTTGTCCATGGGCATTTATTTGTTTATATGCGATGTTGAGAATGGAACACAGTGCCTCACACATGCTAGGTAAGCACTCTACCACTGAGCTACAGTCCCAGCCCCCAATGACAATTTTTGCAGAGATAGAAAAACCCATCCTAAAATTCTTACGGAATATCAAGGGAAACCAAATAGGCAACACGGTTATGAAAAAGAGAAACAATTAGAAGGACTCACACTCCCTGATTTCAAAACATACTACAGAGACAGTCATCAGTGTGGTGTTGACAGAAGGCCAATCAGACACCAATGGGATAGAATAGAAAGCCCAGAAGTAATCCCTTGTGTATTTGGTCAAGTGACTCTCCATGAGGGTGCCAAGACCATTCCGTGAGGGAGAGAACAGTCTATTCAGCAAATCATTTTGGAGAAAACTGGACATACATATGCAGAAGAATGAAGTTGAACTCTTACCTAATGCCATACAAACCCTAACTCAGAGTGGATCAAAGACCTAAATGTAACACCTAAATCATGGAAAAAGAAAACATAGTGCAATAGATTCAGGACGTTGGAGTTGGCAGTGATTTTTTCAGATTAGACACCAAAAGCACAGGCAACTAGAACAAAATAGATACATTGGACTTGATGAAAACTGAAGTTTTGTTCATAAAAAGATAACATCATTAGAGTAAAAAGATAACCCATAGGATGGGAAAAATCATGACAAATCACATTTTTTGCAACACCCCACCGGGTGTGAAGCTTAATTCTTAGCAGCAGGCTGTGTATAAAACAGGACCCTCAGTTTCTTTCTTTTTTTTTTTAATATTTATTGTTTTAGTTGTAGGTGGACAGAATATCTTTATTTTATTTTTATGTGGTGCTGAGGATCGAACCCAGTGCCTCATGCGTGCTAGGCGAGCACGCTACCACTGCGCCATAACCCCAGCCCCGGACCCTCAGTTTCAATATCTACAGTGTTTACTAACCGTCATTAAGTAGGCCTTTTTTTTTAAAATTTTTTTTAGTTGTTGATAGATCTTTATTTTATTCATTTATTATTTGTAGGTGGTGCTGAGGATTGAACCCAGTGCCTCACGCATGCTAGGCAAGCGCTCTACCACTGAGCCCCAGCCCCAGCCCCTGTTTTCTTTTTTTAAAAACATTTTTCAGATGTTGATGGACCTTTATTTTATTCATTTATTTATGTGATGAGAATCTAACCTTGTGTCTCACACATGCTAGGCAAGCACTCTGCAACTAAGCCACAACTCCAGGCCTATTATTTATGTATTTGTTTGCTTGTTTTATGTGGTGCTGAGCATTGAACCCAGTGCCTTATACATAGGAAGCAAGCACTCTACCAATGAGCCATGACCCTAGCTCAAGGCCTGCAGTTTTCTTAGCCAGGCATTGTCTTTTGAAGTTTTCCATAATATATTCTTTAAAAAACACTCTACAACAAATTCAGACTTCTGTCATGAGGGGTAGAGCCATAAAGACCCATGGAAAATCACCTCAAAACAATATGTAGGAAGTAACCTATAAAATGACTAAAATTTGAATATGTACACTATCTCTTCTCTCTTGCCCTGGGAAAAAGATTCTGTTTCACTTACCTTTGATGCTCCCAAAACTAATCAGTTAACTGTAATCTGTGAATGGTAACATGCTTCAAATACACACACACACACATACACACACACACCCCTACCTTCCCTTCAAACCTGATTTAATCTCAGGCTACACATAAACAAATAGGCTAGATGATAGACTCTGGGAAGAGAAGGCCCAGTTCTGTGCTGTATCCCAGAATATTGAACAGTACCTGATACCTAGTAGGACCTCAAAATATATGTCTTCAATGTCTACATGAACAGAAATACCTGTCTGATTTCTCTATAGAGCAGGGTTCAGTTGGATGCACCATTTAAAAGTGAGACTTCCAATCCGTGAAACTACAAAAGGTCTGAAGGCTGACAGCTCAGGAAAATGTCATATGAAAAACAGTTAAGGTACAAATGTTTGCAGCTTCACAGATGTATGGTTTAGTTAGTAAGTGCCCCTCAAAAGTTCCTGTGTATGGCAGTGCAGGTTATGAGAGCCTCAACCTAATTAGTGCATTAACCCCCTGATAGGGATTAACTGGGTGGTACCTGTGGGCAGGTAGGGTGTGGCTGCAGGAGGCGGGTCCCTAGGGACTGCCCTTGGGGTTTCTATTCTGTCTTGGGAGGGAAGCTCTCTCTCTCTGCTCCCTGAGTGTCCTGTCCCGAGCTGCTTCCCTGCTCCACACCCTTCTGCGGTGATGTTCTCAACTCTGATGGCTTGTTCAAAAAATCAACTCAAAGGCCGTCCCCTCACAGCAAGGAGGCTGGCAGGCCCTTCCCAGGGCCCCTGTCCTCCTGCACAGCAGTCTCATCACCCTGACTGACGAGCTGTTTCAGACGGGAAACCCGAGCATCGGGGCCGCGTCCACACGGTCCCGGGGCCATGATGTGGCAGCCGCGGCCTCACACCTGCGGAGTTGGTGTCCAGGGGAGGAAGCTGGACCCTTTCCCACCCCAGGTCAGCCCGCTGAGTGACAGCCCGGAGGCGGGACGCGCCGAGGCTCCACCCCCAGCAGGCAGAGCCGGAAGCTGGAGCGCTGTGGAGCCGTCGCCACGGAGACGCGTGGGGCGGGGCCTAGCCCAGCGCGCGAACTTTGACCCGAGGTCGCGCTCAGGTCCCCGGCTCGCAGGCCCGGGTGGCTGGGAAGGTCCGCTGCCGGGAGCTGCCGCGGTCTCGGCGCCTGGACGAGGGTGGGACCCGCAGCACCTGCAGCCGCTCCGCTCCGAGCCCCGCGCCGCCGTCCAGACTCCGTCCCGGCCCCCTGTCCCCGGAGCCGCCCAGTGCGCGTCCCCACAGCGACGCCCGTCCTGCTGCCCCGTCCTCACCGAGGGCCCCTCCTCACGCAGAGATGCTCTTCACAGCCCGGGTGGTTCCATCTGTAAGGTCCAGTTCAGGATGCGGTGGCCTCGGCAGTGTCGCCTGGGACCCGGACTTCTAAGGGGAGAGAATGCGACCAGCAGGCCCCTGGAGAGGAGGGGACGGAGGAGCGACCTGCGACCTGGGGAGGGGAGGCTGGTGTGAAGGAAGACCCGTCACGGTGCTGCAGTTTTAATCCACACAGTCACACGTGTGTGTCCTGTTTCTCTTGACTCTTACCCACGTCTTCTATTTGTTTTTCTTTCTCTCTTTTTTAATTGCTTGCTTTAGAAACGCTTTCTTGTTTCTTCCTGCCCCTGGTTAACACTGCTAAGAGATCCTGCAGTTTTTCAGTGATGAAATAAAGCAGTCTAGTTTATGAAAGTTTATGTTCTGGTGCCAGGGAAGGAGCGGTAACTTAGGGTAGGAATCACGGGACTAAATCCTGTGGGCTCGGTTTTTACGTTGTATGAGAGGGAGTTGAATTGGGTCATTTTTTGACCCCATGCAATATGTAACCTTGAATGATCCCCAGTGACAGTGGTTCATTACTAAAATGTATTGTTTGCAGACGTTTCAGACGCTAGCCTAAGCGCTCGGTTCCTTTATTAAACTTCAGGGAAACCATGAGGTCGTCCTGTTGGACTTTTTGTTTTACAGATGAGAAAACTGAGCTGGCAGGGGCTAAGTAATTTTCAGAATGGTGAATCCTGATTTTTTATTTAAAACCTAAATGTTTCCCGATGCATGTTGTTGTTGGAAATATGCTTGCATTCTCTTGTGTCCCCGGATTTGTGTTCAGTTTGGAAGATAATGAATTTGACAGAAATGTTAAGGAATGTTAAGTAGCATTTGCTCAATGTCCAGTTAAATCAGAACCTAGGAAATGTCAGTCTGTAAAACAGTAGTGTAAGAGATTGTGGTTGCTTTTTGCCTAAAGACTAATAGTTATTAAGTTGAAGTTGCCTCTGCTAATTTTAAAATATGGTGTTCGGTCCACTTCAGGATTTATTCAGTAAAATATCAGACGTTATGTTTCTTTATTGTAGCACTCTGGAAATGTGAGTGAGAACAAGTTGGGGACATCTTTCAGCAGGAAACACTGCCAGAGAAAGAGCTCATCAAGTTTGCCAAGAAGCCAATGATTCTGTTGCAGAAAGCTAAATTCAGACATACAGGTATTATGTTGAAAATATTCCTTAAAAATGAGGGACTTTTAAATAGTTTGTTATCCTGTTTTTGTTTTCCAGTGACTCCAGATGTATCTTAGTCACTGTGGTGGAATAGTATTACTTTACATTTTGTTTTATATGTGTGAATTGTGATTCCCTTTATGTTGAAACAATAAAGTCAGGGAGGACTATTTTATTTATTTATTTATTTTATTTTTTAAATTTATTTTCCTTAGGTATACATGGTAGCAGAATGCATTTTGATTAGTTGTACATGGATGGAGCACAACTTTTCTTTTCTCCGGTTGTACTTGATGTAGAATCACATCACATATGCAGTCATATATGAAGCTTCGGCTATGATGTCCATCTCATTCCACCACCTTTACTGCCCCTATGCCCCCTTTCCCTCACCCTTTTGACCCAAGTTCCTCCATTCTTCCCACGTCCTCTCCCCCATTATGCATCAGCATCCACTTCTTAGAGGGAACATTCCACATTTGGTTTTTTAAGGATTGGCTTTCTTCCCTTAGCATGATATTCTCCAACTCCATCCATTTACCTGCAAATGCCATAATTCTCTTTAAATGCTGAGTAATATTCCATTGTGTATATATACCACAGCTTTATTTATCTATTGAAGGGCATCTAGGTTGGTTTCACAGTTTAACCATTGTTAATGGAGTTGCTATAAACATTGAAGTGGCTCCATCACTGTAGTATGCTGTTTTTCAGTTCTTTGGGTATAGACTGAGGAGTGGGATAGCTGGGTCAAATGATGGTTCCATTCCAAGTTTTCTAAGGAATCTCCATACTGCTTTCCAGATTGGTTGTACCAATGTGCAGTCCCACCAGCAATGTATGAGTGTGCCTGTTTCCCCACAACCTCGCCAACACTTACTGTTGTTTGTATTCTTGATAATTGCCATTCTGACTGGCATGAGATGAAATCTTAGAATAGTTTTGATTTGCATTTCTCTGCTTGCTAGAGATGTTGAACATTTTTTCATATGTCTGTTGATCGATTGTGTATCTTCTGTGAAGTTTCTGTTCAGCTCTTTGGCCCATTTATTGATTGTTTTTTTGGTGTTAAGTTTTTTGAGTTCTTTATATATCCTGAGATTAGTGCTCCATCCCATGTGTGTGTGGCAAAGATTTGTTCCTAGAAAGTCAGCTCTCTAGCCGGGCGTGGTGGCTCAAACCTGTAATCCCAGCACTTAGGGAGGCTGAGACAGGAGAATTGCGAGTTCAAAGCCAGCCTCAGCAATGGTGAGGTGCTACGCAACTCAATGAGACCCTGTCTCTACATAAAACACAAAATAGGGCTGGGTATGTGGCTCAGTCATTGGTCGAGTACCTCTGAGTTCAATCTCCAGTACCAAAAAAAAAAAAAAAAGTAAGTCGGCTCTCTGTTCACTTCATTGATTGTTTCTTTGGCTGAGAAGAACCTTTTTACTTTGAATTCATCCCATTTATTGATTCTTGATTTTACTTCTTGTGCTATAGGAGTCTTGTTAAAGAGTAAGGTCCTAATCCGACATGATGAAGATTTGGGCCTACTTTTTCTTCTATTAGGCATAAGGTCTCTGGTCTAATTCTTAGGTCCTTGATCCACTTTGAGTTTTGTGCATGGTGAGAGATAGGGATTTAGTTTCATTTTGCTGCATATGGATTTCCAGTCTTCCCAGCACCATTTGTTGAAGAGGCTATCTTTTCTCCAGTGTACGTGTTTGGCTCCTTTGTCTAGAATAAGATAACTGTATTTAAGTGGGCTTGTCTCTTTGTCTTCTATTCTGTACTGTTGTTCTACATGTCCATTTTGGTTCCAGGACCATGCCGTTTTTGTCACTATAGCTTTGTAGTACAATTGAAGGTCTAGTATTGTGATGCCTCCTGCTTCACTCTTTTTGCTCAGGATTACTTTGGCTATTATGGGTCTCTTATTCTTCCAAATGAATTTCATGATTGCCTTTTCTATTTCCATAAGGAATGATGTTGGGATTTTAATTGGAATCACCTTGAATCTATATAGTGCTTTGGGTAGTATGGCCATTTTGACAATATTGATTTTGCCCATCCAAGAGCATGGGAGATTTTTCCATCTTCTAAGGTCTTGCTCAATTTCTTTCTTTAGTGTTCTGTAGTTTTTATTGTAGAGGTCTTTCACCTCTTTTGTTAAATTGATTCCCAAGTTTTTTTTTTTTCCCCACAGAGGCTATTTTGAATGGGGTAGTTTTCCTAATTTCTCTTTCACAGGATTCATCACTGATATATAGAAATGCAATTGATTTATGGGTGTTGATTTTATATCCTGCTACTTTGCTCAATTTATTTATTAATTCTAGAAGTTTTCTGGTGGAAGTTTTTGGATGCTCTAAGTGTAGAATCATATTGTTGGCAAGTAACGATAGTTTGACTTCTTTTCCTATTTGTAGGGAGGACTATTTTAAAAAATTTTGTACAATTTAAGCATTTTTCCCTTCTTAATATAGATTGTAGATTCTTTTTTTTTTTTTTTTTTTTTTGGTACCAGGGATTGAACTCAGGGGTACTCGACCACTGAGCCACATCCCCAGCCCTATTTTGTGTTTTATGTAGAGACAGGGTCTCACTGAGTTGCTTAGCACCTCGCCATTGCTGAGGCTGGCTTTGAACTTACTATCCTCCTGTCTCAGCCACCCAACGTGCTAGGATTACAGGCGTGCACCACCGCGCCCGGCAGATTGTAGTTTCTTTTAAGTGTTTTCTCTAGTGGAGTGAAGTTAAAATGCTAGAGACACATAGCTTTATGCCCAGAGACATTAGAGTTCTCAAGTAGAGTAATAAAAGATTGCCGTTCCTGGAAATTGGAAATGTATATATTTGCCTGAGTTGGTTGATCCTCTATCTCATTTCCATGTGTTTTTTTCCTGCCAAAACGAAATAGATGATGGTGTTTTTTATTAGTGTAAGTGGGTAATGTCGTGACCAAAAGAAAATGCGAAAACATTTTCCCATGATAGAGGAATAAAGTAGATCATGATTCCAGTAAAACGTGAAGAATCGTTTGCCATGGATTCTGCTTCCTAACATCAAATGTGGTGTAATGGACATACCTTTATCTAGAACTTTGTCATCTATTTCTTTTCCAATAAAGTCTGCCAGATTTCTGCCCAATTCTGAATTTCATGCTTTGCATACTACAATGAGAGTCAAAAGAAAAGTGAAGGTCTGATATAAAATAGTCAGGATGGAAGGAATATTGAAATGGATTATTGACAATAACCAGTAATGTATGGTGAGTTAAGAAAAAAGGGACTTATCTCAGAAATTGTCAACTTGCCAGAAACGACTCATGTTTCTTTTGGTAGTGGGGTTTGGCCCCCGGAGAGCTTTGCCACTGAGATCATCTTTAGCAGCCCTCCCTTTTTCTGAAATTTTGAGAAAGAGTCACATTAAATTGCTTAGGGACTTGCTAAGTTGTTGAGGTTGGCCTTGAACTTGTGACTTTTTTTTTTTTTAAATATTTTTTTTTAGTTGTTGATGGATCTTTATTTTATTCATTTATTATTTTTATGTGGTGCTGAAGATCAAACCCAGTGCCTCATGAATGCTAGGCAAGTGCTCTGCCACTGTTGTGACTCATTTTGAACATGGCAATGGATACTATTTTGTTTTTATTTTTTATTTATTTATTTATTTATTTATTTATTTATTTTTTTAAAATATTTTTTTTTTTAGTTGTAGATGGACACAATGTCTTTATTTTATTGCTTTGTATGTGGTGCTGCGGATCGAACCCAGGGCTTCACGCATGCGAGGCAAGCGCTCTACCGCTGAGCTACAATCCCAGCCCCCTATTTTGTTTTTATTAATTGGAAATTATGAAACTTTTTTTTTCTTAGTATGTAAGGATCAACCAAGAAGGGTCATTGAAATGTTCACCAATGGCCTACAGTGCCTGGTCAACGTTTCACTATTGAATTGTGTCCAGTGCCCTGACCAGAAGTCCTACTCTGACCAGGGCATCTAGGTCAGTTAGACATCTAAGGGGAGATTTCATAGACCTGACCCATAGGAGGTTGCAGTGTGTTTCTGACTTTGATAGATGTGTCCCCAGATCATGGCAGTACTTGTGTCATGTGGTAGCAAGAGGCACAGCGAGGTTGTCATGTGTCTCATGAGGCACCCATGTCTAGGGACTCCGGGCCCAGCTTGATCGGGTGTTGGGGTGTGAGGAGGTCAGTTCCAGCATAGGCACTTGCTCATCTAGGGACACACAGCCCTGTGACACCACTGTGGTTGTAGGAGTCCCCTGAGGAGAGGGAAGGTAGAAGGGCTTAGCCTGACCACTGTGTCTGTGGTGGCTTCTGCTCTAAACTGTGAATATCAAATGTGCTGGATTTCACTGGACTTACAGAGTAAGAATCACAGTGAGTTCTGAGCTGTGAGCCATGTGTGAACTATGGTAAAGGGACATTCTGGAATGTGATCACAGTAATTTGAAAGGTTTTAGGGAGTCAGTGTTGAGGTTGCCTCTTGTAATGAAACTGCTTCCTGGCACTCTTCGTATAGTGGGTTGTATGCATTCCTAATCACATGTGCTCTCTGACACTGCTTTGATGCACAGGGTAGGTGGACATTGACTGCAAATGGTGTTCTTATTCTAATTGTAACATGCAGACATTCTTCACTGACATCCTTGGTCTGTCACATCTAGTCCTAGAAGAAGAAACTGGTAGTAACCCTCAAGTCCCCATCAAAGTATTCGTTGATCTGGAATCTGAACTGTGATGTTTATTCAGATCCCCTGGGAATTTATAAAACTACAGATTCAGAGCTGGCCTGTGGCTCTGTGGTAGAGCGCTTGCTTTGCATGTGTGAGTCACTGGATTCAATCCTCAGCACAACATAAAAAATAAAATAAATAAAATAAAGATATTGAATCCATCTACAACTAAAAAAAAATTAAAACAAAAACAATAACAAAAAACCCTACAGATTCAGACTCTCCAAGGCTCTCTAGGTGCCTACCACCCATGTCGATATTTTGTGAAGCACCTGTTGACTCTCAAGGGTTTGATGGTGATTCATGTATGGAGAATGTAACTCTTCATAGATCTTTGCATTTGGTGAATCACAGAAAGTAGGTGAGTTGATAATCATTTACAAACATGTCCACAAACATTGCATTTAGTATGCATACGACATCTTGGATGGGTAAATCTTACCATTCCCTTTTTGCATTTAGGAAAACTAATAATGACATCTATTTTCTCCTTTTTTTTCCTTGTAAGTATCCCAGTGTCTTGACCAAGCATTATTGTTGGTAGGTAGGGTAGCAAGAACTTAAATTCAGATATTTTACTGTCATGTTTCAATCTATTGTTTTTAATTGATTGCATTTAATTTCTGAAGATTTGCATCTCTACACATTCGCATCTCTACATATTTAGCGTTTGACTTTCCCAGCAGTGGGCATCCAGATAGCCCTCAAGTCCCAGTCAGCACAGATGAGGCTGCAAGGAACAGGAGGGTAAGCATCCCTGTGCATGTGCCCTTGTGAAACTGCTTAAGCATTATGTCGGGGATGTGCCCATGGGTGGAGTTTCTGGGTCAAAGAATGTATGTTTACTTAAGCACTGCCAGGTGACTCTTCTTTTTCCTTTTTTCTATTGTTTTCTTTTTATTACATAAGTCTCAAATTAAGCAAAAAAGAACAAGAAGCAGTATAACTCAACTACTATAACATAAATAGTTGAGCTTATTTATTCATCAAAATCTATCCAGCATTATCAATATATCAATATAGCAGCTGAGCATCAGTGATAGCAAAATGAATAGGACAGGTCAACTCAGCCCTTGCGGAGCTTACATTCTAAGGCAGGAAGCAGACAGTCTCAAATTTCATAGATGCTAAGAATGAACAAATTAATGCACAAAGTATTTTAAAACCTCGGGGGAAGGGAGCGAGGATGTGACTATTCCTGATGGAGGTGACAGTTGAGTGAATCTAAAGCTTCTAGACATTAGCTAGGTCAGTGGTTCTCACTGCAGCTACTGGAATGTGACGAACAATTGTTGACTTCATGATAATTGGGGACTATAAGCGGCACTGAGTAGATGCAGTCAGGGTAACAGATGTCAGGTGACTCTTCTGAATAGCTCAACCTGTCTATGTATGGCCAGCATTCGATTATGTAGCTTTCTAACTTCTGCATGTTGAGTAGATACATAGTGATAGCACTGTGTTTTCATTGGTATTTTTCTTAGTATCTATTCTAATGCTAGTCACTGGGGGATTTTCTCCTGTGACAGTGAGCTTCCTCTGGATCCCCCTGCCCACTGCTCTACTTGACATTATTTTTTCTTACCACACATGTACGTTGTCTGGAGTACGTTGGATTGTTTGTCCATTCCAAGCACTAACAGGTTCTTTAGAACTTTTAAACAATTCGTAAAATTCCTAAAGAATAAGTGAGCACATTAATTGGGCTACCATTTGGGGAAGAACACTGTTGGATGATATATTCAAAACATGAAGTCCTATTTTATTATTTACAAAATAATAAAATAATGCAGTAGTAACATGGGCTGAGCTAAAATATATCTTAGGATCATAGACATTCTGTAATAAATCTTTGTCACTTGAAGTATAGAATGGATCATCCTTGGGTAATGAAATGGAAGTAAAGGTGTCAAAGCAAATGATCATCTGTTTTTTATTTTCTGTGATTTGGTTTCTGTGGTAAAGTTGTGCTATGGATGAATTAGTGGATTAAATAGGTTGATAATTATTTTAGGTGACATTTAGGTGCCATCCGACTGAGGTTGTTGGCTGTGTGTCAGGTTTCTGAGGAAAGCTAGGCATGTTTAGTGATGTGGAGCCATCACTGTGGGGACAGCTGTCCTAGTACACCTGCATCCCAAGCACAGTCTTAAAGCGGCAATTCGTCTAGTCCCTTTTCCTAACCTCCAGGCTACATGTGCACAGTTGAGAATGGTTCCTGCCATTTTTTCGTCCTTTGGGTCATTCCCCTCATATGTCCCGAGACATTTTATATGTGAGGATTTAAGAGTAACACAGTAGCTGGGTGTGGTGGCGCATGCCTATAATCCCAGCACTTTGGGAGGCTGAGACAGGAGAATTGCAAGTTCAAAGCCAGCCTCAGCAATGGCGAGGCACTAAGCAACTCAGTGAAGCCCTGTGTCTAAATAAAACACAAAATAGGGCTGGGGATGTGGCTCAGTAGTTGAGTACCCCCGAGTTCAATCCCTAGTACCAAAAAAAGAATAACACAGTATTCTATCAAGAAAACCTTGTAATCTGTGCAGTATATTATTTAATTGGTTCACTCAGAAATCAGAAATTCTATTTCAAGATATTTGCATCTGAGTGACATGAAACATATTTGTAGGCATCCTGGAGAAGACAATGTCTTATCTTCATAGCTATCATGTTTATAATGAAATTCATAAATTGGCAGACCCTTTAATCAGATGTGTACTTACATGTCATTTCAATTCCCCACTTTTAAATTTTAGATATTTTTACATTAACAGTGCATTTTTGCACCTTTGTGAAAAACAGGCCTGGGCCCCCGAGCCCACACACCAGTGGTTAGCTGGAACATGTTCTTCAGTTTGGCATGTCCCTCAACATCCCATGAGGTCATCTGTTCAGTCAGCTTTCTTGCTCCTGCTACCTCCCTGGCTGCCAGAGTCAGCACATGCTGTATAAGAAACAGGGACCTCAGTCCTACATCACTGCATCCTCTGAGGATCAAAAGTCCCACTTTTTCTTAGCTGTGCCTGACATAGCCAGTACTATTTACAAGCAAATGTTAGATTTTAAAAGATTCAATTCTATGTGCTCCTTTCCAAAAGAGCATTAGACAGGATAGTTTTTTAAATGTCATTCATTGAAAAGTTGACACATCTCTGACACTTTTTATGGGGGGGAGTAATATTTACAGGGAATTTCAACACATGCATAATAGTGAAATGAGAAGGCTACCATTTATTTTGTTCTTTGTTTCCTGATTATTTTTATGAATAAGGGTAAGATGCTTACTTGTTCCAATGTCGATGTTTCCCACTTGTATGAATGAATGATGGGTGTCACCTGCTACTTGGATGTCTCCATTTTGTGCTTGACTCTCATATTGTACTTGGTAGGTGGCAGGAAGTCAATCGTGAAGTTAACTTGCTTTCTAGCAGCTGTGCTTAAGGTCCTTGATGTGCCACCTTGTGCATTACATGCTGCTGTCTTCAAGGTCTTTATTGCCTTCCTGGTTAGCAGCATCCTGGTCTCCTGCTCTTTGAGAATGGCAAAGAATTGTTCTGGGAATGGGGAAGATGGTCATGTGGAAGGTTCCAGGGAAGCCAGATCACTGATAATGTCCTCTAATCTACATGCCTCTCCAGTGACCTGTTTTTTCTTCTTTGCCTTTAAGGAAGACAGTGCCTTCAAACCCTTCTGTGCAGGTGGGAATCCAGGCATGCACTTCACTTCAAAAGAAGCATTCATGATTCCTTTCAAGAAGACATGAGAAGAAAGACCTGAGCTTCTGGGATAATGCAGGTTCCTTACATAGCCTATGGGTTAGAAGAGAGAAGAGCTTCTTCATGAGATGCTATCCCTATTTTCCTGAGGCGAGATTTTATTTGAAATAGCAAAAACAAGAAATAACAGTTCTATTTTTTACACTAAGCATCTGAAATTCCCAAGCATTTCTGTGTGCTTCTATGAGTTGCCCCTTTGAATTTGTTGAGGAATCGTTTGCTAGAGAGCAAGGCAAGGAGAAATAGTGTTCTGAAGTGAAGCATGTATTGAGGATGTGAAGGCTTTTCTAGCCAGTTCCTGTTGCTCAGTCAGTGATCCATCAGAGGATTCTGTCTGGTAAACTCTTTGCAGCAGATATCAAAGTGGACTGGTCTTACCGTGTCCAGCACTGAATGCTGAGCTTGAATGGGGGCTTGTTGTCATTTTAAGCATTTCTTTTAGTCTGTGCTCTATTCACTTGAACCCAGGTGGTTCCTGACAGGGAAAGAAAACAAAACTTCAAGGTGTGGTGATTGATTATTTATACAAATGAAATTTCTATCAACTTTTTTATTTATTTAGTTTTCTTGTGGTACCGGGATAGATTGTGTATGCAAAGCAAGCAGTCTTCCCACTGAAGTATATCCCCGGCCCCTCCATCAACTTCGTATGATACAAAATTAACTCTATATGGGTAACATGTCATATGTAGAGGAAGTAATTAAAATACTGAGTGAAGATGACGATTTGCAAATCAAATCTTATCAAACTCCAAAACTTTTTTTAACTTAAAAATGAAGTGCGAGAGATCCCCACCTGCCATTCAGCCTCACAACCTCCAGTCCCAGCCTCCAGGTGGCCCATTCCATTAGGGTGTGTGGATCACACTGTCCTGGGATGACAGGTTCCCCCTCCATTCAACAGAGAGCAGTACCCAGGAGTGTCGCCATCTGACTGGCTAGACATTGCTGGGGTCAGTGGGCAGGTGGTGGAACAAGAGGAAGGGAGGAACACTAGGATGGGAAGAGGGGGTAGGAGGGTCTCCCTGGCATGGCGCGAGGCTGCTGGCAGTGGTGTGTGCCTGCACACACTGAGTGGGGCAGATGCATGCTCTAGTTCCCTCTACCCTACTATGTGGCCTATATAGGCAGCAGATCAGGGTGAGAACTGCTCCCACTGACACAGCCACCAGCACCCACATTGTGTGCCTGGCCATGTCCCTACCTGGCCTGGCTTGGTGCTTGTCTTACTCCATGGCTGAGACTGTGCAGTCCTCAGAGTGTCAGGGGCCCAGTTCCGACCTGCATGGCCACCGTGCTCACACCTGCAGGTGAGTCCTAGGCTGCTGCATGCACACCCTGCACACTGGGTGCCTACAGCAGGGGAATGGCTTCCCTGCAGCTCCAGTGGCTCTGTAGAGCAGGTGTGGCTATCCCAGGGGCATAACACCCTCAGGGGGCTTTGTGGAGTGTCCCTCCCAACTGTCCCAGCCCTTG